>VZRS01013528.1:184200-203412 GCA_013398055.1 Ifrita kowaldi
AATAAAATTATAAAATTTTTAATAATTAGATCCTTTTTTTTTTTTTTTTTTGAGAATTCAATGGGGTATTTGTTGGTTCTCCTGTACCACATGGCAGGCCTTAAGAATTTGTCCATCCTCCTGCCATTATCGATGATCATGTATTCAAGCTTGCTTCAGATGAGCTAAAAAGTCTTAAAACATTTTATTTCAGGAAGAATACATAAAAAATGCCTACTTGCTATGGAGAAATGGCCTCTGGTATCCTTTTCACACATCTCTTTTCCTCAGTGACTTAAGTCCATCAGTGATTGGACCTGACAACTTCCTTGCCTTGTTTGGGAACACACGTTGTTGAAAAACAGGCTTCTGAGTAATTCATGCAAGAGGTGACAGCTTACTAAGTACCTGGTGAGTCTCCCAGTGCCTTCCTTTGACATAATGGGCATCATGACAGCCAAAGGAGGAGCAGAATCTATAAAAAGCTATAGGTATTTGACACAGAATATCCCTGTTAACAAAAGATGGCTAGTAACTTGAATCAACCATTAGAGTTTGTATTCCAGAATCAGAGAACTGACTGTCTGCAGCTCAAGCAGTTGTTGCTCTAGTCGAAGCTTCCATGTTAAAGGTTCAATAGCCAGAAACAATCAGCAAACTGAACTGCCCATTCTCTTCACCTAACATGAGAAAAGCAGGCTGTCAAACAACAGCAGGTAAAAATGTAATAGGATTTCAACATGCTTTCTGCAGTGTGGGCTCACATCTCTTTTCTGCTTGGTAAGTATTTTCCAAATATTGTAAGGAAAAGCTGTTAAAAATCAATCAATCAATCAATCAATCAGCTTTTCTGGGAATAATGGCATTTCGTGATGTTTGTTGGTGGGCAGTGTGGTGCCAAAGCAATATGGTGTCTCCCATTATTGTATTATATGAGCCCAGAGAGGAATTTGCATAATTGTCTCAAGATGCTTTCTAGCGCAGGACTTCTGCTGCTCACTCTTATACCTGTTTTAAAATGTGGCATCTGGACACTGCAACTTTACAGCTGGCAGCTTGAGTTGAGTCATCACCTGTCAGTCCTCAGGCAAGTTACAGACAGTAAGTTTTCCTGGAGCATTTTTCTAGGATTCTGTAATCTGGAACTTAAGGTCTGTAGGGTTTTTTGTTAGACTGAACTGCAGAAAAATGAGATAGATTTCAAAGGCAGCCACTGAAGTCAATCTAGTTAACCTAAGACAGTTCAGCTAATTTCTAAAAACCAGTATCCTAAGGAGTGCTAGCAATGCACTTGGAGTAGAACTGTTCTGCATTTGTTCAAAATTATATGGTAAATCCGATTAAGATGTAACTACAATACAAGCAACAAGTTCAACTAGGCAGATTTCAGAAACAGGCCTAATGAGCTTAGTAAAGGAACCAAAAAATGAAGGTATTATTTTATCTTGTTCCCTTAATACATACATCTTTGAATTTTACCGAATTAGAATCCTTTAGAGCTCCTTTCTGTGAATACTCCAAAACAATCCAAACTTTTGCCTACTTGATGGTTGACTGGAAAAATCAAATCCTGGTGGTCTCAATATACTCAAACTAAAATTCTAGTATCCATGGAAATAGAAGTTGACCATCACCACCTGCAGAAGCTCTGTCAGCTGCTGCAGTGGGGCCAGTACCACTTTATAACTGAAGGAGATGCACCTCATCACCCCACTCTTTACATTATTTCTGTAGAAAGGCTGTAAGGGAATACTTCTGTATTTAAGCTATAGTAAACTGATGGTAAGGATTTCAACTCATATATTACTGCTTAGACATCAGTATCTGAATCCAGACTGTGAACTTAACACTGCATACAGGACCTTGGATCTTAATCAAATCAGAGGAAGAAAAAGCTTTTGTAAGCACACAGTAGAAAACTATACTAAAGTTCTCTTTCACTTTGCCTTCTTTCTTCTTTTCACCTTTCTCTTTCCTAAAAGTAAAACAAAACAGGGAGTTTTACCTAATGAAGCAGATTTCTGTATTGTTGAAGATAGTAAATATGATTCACAACAACTACATCCAAAATGAAACTGAGGTAGTAAAATTGGTTTACTCATCAAAATGAAGAATTTATTAAATTAGTGGTTGAACATCCAAAGACATTAAGCTGAACCACCAAAACGGAATATCTGGCTCCATTTACAACTGCTTGTTTACAGGCACATAGTGTGAAAGTTGTAGCTCTGGAAAAAGCAAAATGGCTTTGTTAATTCAGATCAGTTGTCTCTTTTATGCCAGTCTGTTCATGCAATTATCCAATGTGCATACACATAGTGAGTCCTCATAAATGTTCAGAAGAGATGCACCTCAGTCGATTTGAGCAGTAACAGATAGCGTAAGCCATCAGTTGCTACATCACATGCTAAAGATAGGTCAGCTTATTTAATTCCAGGTATCTGTGCATCCCACTGCATGAAATACGGCTCTTCTAGTCAGGCTGTATAACCAGCTATATGGTATTTAGTTATTCAACGCGTGTAAGGAAGAGTCTGCCCCATGTCTCTTACCTTCTCTGAACTTGCTTAAAGTCAGGTATCTTTGGCTTAGGGTGGCAATGTAATAGCTCAAGCTTAAGGAATTCAGGAGTTTTTAATCACCTTAGTGTCAAAAGTAATTATGCCGTTTTAAGTTGTCCCTCTAATCCTCATTTCAAGACTTACCAATGAAGTCACCTTTTGCTATTTTTTGAGTCATATAATTTAGCACCATAGCTCTTTATGTCTATAGAACTTTCAGGAAGGCAAAAGAATCCTTGAAAAAAAAAATCTAAACCTAGGTAGTCTTAGTAGTCATAAGATACACATGCACAAAACATTTGTTCACAAGTGACAGTTCAAGTACTTCACTATGGATTTATGTATAACTTTAAAATACGTGGATTTAAAGTCCTTAATATGCTGCTACTTCATCAACATTACATGAGAAAGCATTAGTGAGTGTTCCAAGTGTAAGTTCTCTAAACTTAAGAAATTTTGGAAGTAAAATCACCCCCGAAACAAGAAGCAAATTGGAAGAAGGGGACTGGGAAGGCTTTTATCTGAACCGCAACTACACCATAGAGACTACTGACAGACAACGCTTCCTCTTCATTTCTTACAACTCAATCAAACATGAGTGACTTACAAAGAAGCGAGCAAAACCAGCAGTTCCTGGTATTTCTGCTTGCCTAAATACACAAAGGATCTGCTACAGATTATGGAGGTTTCAGAGTTTGCCTTAGAAGTGGTCACAATAATTCCCAGAGGGGAAGACATTTGACGAATCTCAACTGTGGCTGCTGCTATGCTGATTTGCAGATCCTGAATAAATTTCACTGCAGTCAGTTGGCTGTATGCTGCAGAGGATTCATCACAAGGGCAAAAAGGCTGCAGTTTCACCGCCTTTCCACCTCCAGCACCCTGGAGATCCTGAAGGACAGCTTCAGCTGCAGAGAAGAAACGAGCCTGCACAACCCATAGGGAGGAACTGCTGAATCAGCACATCCTCAGCTGCCCTCGTCACGTCCCTGCTCCACCAAGATCTCCTCACATCTTATTTCATGGCTGCCTTTCCCCTCCAGGTGACTTTTTTGTTACTCTGCTGACTTTATTGTCAGCTGGTAGGAAGGCCTAATCTAGCTCTCAGGATAGTGACTGCCAGAGAATATAAATAAATATGTGAGGGGCATATAAAATAATGAATGATACTGACAGAGCTAGCAGAGTATTGCTAACAGTGGATGTCTCCTCCAGTCAGAATATAACGTAGAACACTGGCCAAAGGGAAAGCCTTGCCTATCCTGTGGGACTACCTTTTCCACGAAGCAGTAATAACATTTAAAATGGTCTCACACACTAAAAACAAAAAAGAGAGCGGGGCTAAAGGAAAGCGTCACCAGTACAGTTAGTATTGAGGTACAAATGTTTCAAATAATGTTTCAAAACATAAAATCGTCATCCCTGGGAGCATGCTGGCAGCTGCGGGTTGCAGTGCCATGGGTATCAGTTTTACACCAGTGTAACAGGCAAAATCTAGCAGTCAGCTTCTGTTCCTCCACTTCCCCACTTGTACACGCGGAATAGAGACATTGTTTGTAATTGTTTGTGAAGAACTCTGTTCTTATGAAGAGGGCTGCTTTCATTAGGGGCAAGTTACTGGGTATGACTGCCCTCTCTTCAGCAAGTAACTGCACTCTTTTGGGTTTTGCATCTCCTACTGAGCACAACATAGAGGTTCATTTCAATAAGCTACAAAGCAGATCTTCTTTGAGACTAGCATCTCCAATAGCTATAGGTAAAGGATCAAAACATACCTCTTACAGTATTTTGTTAGCTAACAAACATCTAAGATTTTAAAAGTTTTTGGACTATTTATATCTCTAACAAGTCTATGTGAACCTATGGGTTTACAAAATTGTATGAGAATTCATGTAATGAAAGCACACAGAACACTTGTGCTTTTTACATCCCATAGGATGTTAGACTGATTCTTCAACATTGTAAGAGGAAAACAAATTAAAATATGATGGTTTAATTTTTTTATTCACCCACTAACTGGATTATGTTACATGTTCTCAGTTTTACAATGTGAACCTAGACATCATGTCCAAGACAAAGTATTACTAAAAGAAAATATCTTAATTTTGCCTATTTGACCCAACAGTATTTCAGGCTCACTGCCCTTCTCTAACTGATGCTGAATACCATCTGCCTCTATATTCACCCTTCAGATAACCCTTTTCAGCTTTTCCATCACTGCCTCTTAGGTCCTTCTTATAAATGAAACATGGAAATGCCATCTAAGGGTTTGTCTTATACCTGGTGCAGGGGTTAGAGATGGTAGGGAGAAAATCTTTTATGAAGAAATTTTTTTGCTTTCATACTACTGATTTGCTTTGCTCTCATCCTACCGATTTGTCCCTACAACTATGACCCAGATGCCTGCAGGGAAACCACTGTCCATGCATGCAGAAGCAGTGACTCTTGTTGCTCTTCCCTGCAAACTCTGGTCCTCCCAGAACAACTTCCTAATTACTATTTAAGCTAAACATGCAGCTCCAAGGATAATTCTCCTTCTGATCAAAGAGAATAAGGCATTGGGGAAAGCAGATGTGCTGGAGTGAGGGAAGACTTACATGGACGTATTAGAAAACCATATCTACAGGAAAGCAAGAGAGAGTTCATGGTGAAGTAGTGAGGGTGGCAGTCTAAGCAGCTACAGGTTCTACCTCAGGCCCTCATCTGTGTTTCATCTCTTTTTCCCATTTACAGCCTATGACAAAAGCATTTCTTCACCTGTAAGCTGCCAGCTGAGCTTCACTGCAAAACATGAAATTTCTCTGAGACTTTTGCTGAGAAAAGTTATTATAGACACCAGCCAAAATCACAGTCTGCAAGGTCCTTCAATTAGCAAGAGAAGAGAAACTCACAGGAACTCCATCCATCTTTTATCTAATTCCATTCCACTACAATTAAAATTGAAGTCTGGTATCTTTAAGCACTGCAGAAGTCACAAGCACAAGACCATGACATTAGCCCCAGCTGTAAGCATCCTTTTAGCCATCAGTTACTCCTCAAATGCACAGTGTGCCTCTATCATAAAATCACAGAATCACAGAATATGCTGAGTTGGAAGGTATCCACAAGGATCATCAAGCCCAATTCCTGGCCCTGCACAGGACATCCCCAAGAGTCACACCATGTGCCTGAGAGCATTGTCCAAGTGCTTCTTGAACTCTGTCAGGCTGGTGCTGTGACCACTGCCCTGGGGAGCCTGTTCCAGTGCCCAAACACCCTCTGGGTGAAGAAATTTTTCTGAATGTCCAACCTAAACCTGCCCTCACACAGCTTCAGGCCATTCCCTCGGGTCCTGTCACTGGTCACCAGAGCGAAGAGATCAATGCTTGGCCCTCTGCTTCCTCCTGAGAGGAAGTTATAGGATGGTTATGAGGTCTTTTCCTCTCATGATTTTCCCCCCAGAACCTGTGCTTCTTTCATTGTGTCTTAGACTTTCCTGCCGCCTTTTTTTTCTCCTATCTCATTGGCAGGCACATCACACAATGCCCATAGGAATCTGGTCCACCAAGAACATTTCTGTTTCAGGGACTGGCACACTTCTGTATCTGAGAGGGATGCTCCCACTGTTTCAGCTATCTGCTTTCAGTAAGAAGTGTGGTCATAACTATCTGCACTTACCAACAAGAAGGCTGTTACATCCCACTGCTTTTAATACTACCCAGCCCAAACAGTCTTTCTTCAGTGTAAAAGGCACACCAAACTGAATAACTGGGGAGACTTTTTAACAAAAACTACATCCTTGCATTGAGTGAAGTCACCCAAGACAGAGGGTATTTGAAAGTAAGAGCTGAACTTTCACAGCGAAGCTGGGCCCTCTTAATGAAATACACTGGGTATGAATTCCATTAAGACAAGTAAAAATACTTTCTGAGCCTTAATATATACATTTGCTGATTATTTAATAGCCAAACTCCAGTTCCTGTGGCTACATTCCAGGTTAGCATCTTTTTGGCTTTAACATCCCAAAATAAGACTGTTTCCAGGTAGTACACATACTGCTGGATCTTCAAAAACCTAGTTCCCTAGGATAACATTTTAATACAACTAAATTAATCATAAAAAGAAAACGTTTAGTTAAGGTAAAACAGAAATCACTATATGCTTTGCAGTCTTAACCTGTCAGGAAGTAATCCACAAACTGGAAAATTCCCATTGCTATGAATCTACATGTTTCTAGTTCAACATGATTTTGCAATCATTCTGCAAGCATGTGAAAACTTCAGTAAACAATGCACGCATGATTCTTTTCACAATATTCACCTGAGATTCCGATAACTGCAGTCTGTTTCAAGCTAAACTGCCAGTAAACATGGTTCTTTCATGTGGGAGCTTGTGAGTATCCAATCAGGATTTTATGAATTTAAGTTACTTTTTATTATGTGCGGTTCTAGACATGGTCTTTTATATTAACCAGCTTTTGTGCTTGTAATGCTGATGAAGAGAGTCAAAGAAATAAATGTACCTGAATCTTGTAGAGTCATCTTTCCATTTGTGAAAGAGTGTGTGGACAGAATGAGGACAAACACAGATTAGAACTCCTGAAGTCTGTCTGCCTCCTGTTTGCTTCACTGGCAATTTTACAGTCGACATCTCTGTGTATGTACATTTTTAATATGCTTCATAAACAATATTCCTGCAGTTGTGGATGTCAATGACAATATCTGAAGTGCGTTTATTATATCAAAATATTTTTTTTCTTTTGGTTCAAAACCTTGCTTATTGAAAGGGACGGAATCATTAGAACTGTCAGTGTTCAATTCCTGCTAACAGTGTTTTGTGTGCAAACTGAACTTTCCTATATACAATTACAGAAATAGCCTCTCAAAACAAGAATGTTTTTCAATATTCTAGTTAAATCTGAATTATCAAAACCTTTGCATTCTGGTTCACAGAGATTTAGCAATTACATGATAAAAATTAAGAAGATGGGGTAAAATCATAATCTTAATAAAAAAATAAGTACAGAGGACACTGGCATATGTCCAACAGATCAAAACAACAACAAAAAAAATTGGCTCAAAGTGTGATTTCACACCACTCTGAATTAATTTCATGGGATTAGCATAAAACTAACATAACTGAGAGCAGGATCTGGTTGTGCATGCAGGAAAAGAGGTGATATTTATTCCATAGCATGCTGAAAGAAGGTGTCCATCTCATAATTTAGATATAAAGCAAAAATACAGTGAAAATACAAGACACATTTTGCAATGCAAATTACGGTTTTCTTATGGTCATGGTAAAGCTTATCTGTAGGATGTGCTCCTATTTCACACCTTTCCTGACAAGGGCTTTTGAAGTCATACAGGCAGGCTCTAGCTCCACCCTGCAGATTGTTGGGATTTTGTCACCTCAGCGTGGAGCCTCTCCCAGGAAACACCCAGATGCAAAAATTTTGAGACTTTGGTGTAGTTTAAAGTCACAGACGTCTGACACACAACACTGAGAGCTGACAAAACTGGGGGCTCAAGATCCAGTTACTTACCCTGACAAGCTAGATCAAACTGCACTGATGATCTGGAGAGTTCAACTGTTCCAACAAGACCAATTGTCTGAATATTTCTGCAAAAAGCATTTAAATCACTTCATATCCTAGCCATGCTAGTCAGCTCTCACAGCAATAGCTGTTTAAAAAAACAATACACGATTAAAATTCCTTTCCTAATGCTATAGCAAATTACGGTGAGTTGTGCCACTGTTTCTCCCAGATAAAGGAAATGCCTGGCCACCCCCAAGAGCAGCACCCAGGGCAGCTTCACACACCACCAAGCAGTCACGCTGTGGCTAAGCCACGTGCCACACGACTCTCTGCTTTCACTCCTGGCCTCCACCACAGTCAGAGTCACAGGCAAGTAAGGACAACATTATAAACTACTCTCTGAGCTCATTAAAGGATGGCAAAGCAGGAACTATAACAGGATTCCAACCCTTTCGTGTCTCATTTCTAGCTGAAGGCTTGTTCAGGGTGGGTATAAAGAAGAGCTGCTCCTGTCTGCTGGATTAGTAGTGCCATCTGTGAAAAAGGACTGGGGAATCGATCTGGGTGACTGCAGATTTTGTGGTACTAACAGAATCTATCAGAGCATTTCCAATTCCTAGCAATTTTTTTGGGCACAGCTAGAGAATAACAAAATACAGATTTGCATGGGAATGGACTGGTCATTTCACCAGAGACTTTGGACCTAAAAGCCAACACAGAATCAAAGTTTTTGTACATTCTTTGGAAAAACTGCTCTCCAGATTCTTATCAGTTCTGTGGAGAAGCTACATATATTAACTCCACTGATGGAAATAAATTGGTTAACACGACTATACCAGCTTAATTTGCAACTGTATTAATACCGAAAAACTCATTCTTTGGTTTAGGCCACAGAAATAGGCATGGTATGTTGGATGAAAACAAGGCAAGAGATGGAAAACTAAACTAGACAAAAATGCTGGCAAAACACAGAAAGTACAAATTTTTGTGAGGCTGAAGAAAATGTACTACCCACAGAATCAGTGGTGCTTTTCTCTTACCTATCTTCTTACTAAATAAAAGATCAAATGACTGCCTATATTTTCTGTCTATAAAGTGTTTCTTTTCTGCCCGAGAAGCAGTCACAGACCCAGGGGCAGGCTGAATTCTAACCACTGGTTTTTTGGGGGAAAGGCACTGATTTATATTATTTATCTCTCAGAAACACAGGACAGAAATCTTCCAGAGAAATGTAGACCCGTTGACTAAATCTGTCCAACCATGACTTCCCAAAGATGACTAATCCTGAGATCTATGATTGCATCTTTTCCTATGAAAACCATAGTGATCTCAAAACATTTGTGGCACAAGATAATTATTCCTTCCAGGACCATGAAAGAATACCCAACAAAGGGGCCTTCTTACGTCTCTGATGAAGGTACTTTGAAAATCTAGTAAGAAAGACACTGCATATCTTGTAGCTAAAGACAATTAAGTGTATCAGAACACCAAAAGAACCAAAAGTAGAAATGCTCCAAACAAAAACAAAACCTAATCACTTTCAACACAAGTTCTGCAAAAAAGATGTTACACACAGAGTACACAAAAATCTGATGTGGCAATGTGGATTCTACTTACATAAAATGTATTTAGAAAGAGAAGGTTTTTTTCACTGGCATCATCGAGCTATGAATTTACCATAATCATACCCTGCTTGCTATTTAATTGAAATAGAGTGATTTAAAGCCTTTGCAGCAAGTCTTTTATTATCAATTTTCATGTCGTTCTTCCAACAGGTAATTGGAGAACTAATTTGTTTAATTACTTCAGGCATTTTGTCTCTCAGAATGTGCAGCCCTGTACAGAAAGGAGAATTAGCATAATTTCTGCACTTTGTTTTTGCCACCTAGGACCTTACAGTTTATTGTGATACCTGCATGCCTGACCCTTGTAGAAAAAAATACATTATATTTTCTTAATTCATTTGTTTCCTTCTTTCATTAGTTGAAGAGAAGTCTTGCGCTGTGATCTAAATTTTATGAACCGCTTTTTTCTGGTGAAAAAAAAGTATTTAATCTTCTAGGTCATTTATCTCCTCTAAATTTGCCTTATTTATTGCTTACTCGAAGTCATGCTTAGTGTCTAATACTTACAAATTCTTCTGATTTCAGAAACCATGAAGATGAATCTCAGTTTCATTTATAAAATGCTATTTTTGCTGCTTTATCCTTGCGAGGACAACCTTGTAAACGTAGATTGGCATAAGCCACTTATTAGGATTAAACAAGTTAAAGCAAGCAAGTTTCATTTCTGCATCGAAGGGCTGAGTGTGGTGGTATGGCACTATGCAAAAGCTGGTCTAGTATACACTGAGAAGCAAACCCTCTTCTTATACATTATATCCCACATTTTGTATCTCTCCCAAGGTATGAGCAAAACTTTTCAGCAATGACTGCACCAAGACCAAGGGTTCCTGAAAACGTTATGGGTAAAAGGTATTGGAGGCTCCATAGCTGCTTTTTCTTAGCTTCTTAGGTTCTTCTAAGGGAAACTCCAGCTTTCAGTAGTAGGGGACTCACTCTTGCACATGAACAAAAAAGTTAACTTTCCGTATGCCTTTTTAAAGTTCTGTAAGGATAATTACTACTTTAGGGTCTTAAACAGAAATAATCCCATTCCACATGCTTAATGGAAAAGGTTTCAGAATGTCCTGCAGAAAAAGTTTCATTCAGGATTCTTAGTCTGGTTCTGTCGTGGTCTTCAGTCTGGTACTCTCAGAAAAAGGACCACTTAATTGTGTTATTTTTTATCCTCAACGCTTTCTGAATCAATTTTACTTCTTTCTTTCTTTTTCTTTCTCATTATTAAGTTTTATAGCACGAATATATTCACTGTCTTGTTTTGCATTTTTCTGTTAAACTGCCAGATTTTCTGCAAGGTCTGTCACTGATCTTAAGACTAAGAGTTACATATGACCTTTGCTGTGGTCAGAAATATCTGACAGAACTTTAAATACCTGGGTGGGAAATGCCATGCAGTGCAAATCTCACTTCTTCACAAGAGATCGACTCTGCTGGCAGTGAATTTGTCTGCTGAATTTGTTTTGAGTAAGTGTCATGGACAGATGCAATTATGAGCCCTGCCGGTTCACTCTAAATGTACACATTTATGCTACTTGACCCAGAAGGTCTTGCAGCAGTGGTTGGTCATTCTCTCCTCCCTGAACTACACCACTGAATGAGAGAAACATCTGGAAAAAAACCTATAAAAATATCAAACAGTTGTCAGTGTTAAACAAAAAAAGCAGCCTGTCAACTGGTGAGCCCTGAACACTGGAGAATCATCAAGTTTCATAAGTTTCATAACTAGTTTTCATAACTAACTCTTCATTACACCTTTTCAAGTAACTCCAATCCAGCATCTTTCAAGGCTATTGCTGTAGTAGCTCCAGCCAGAAATGTAGTCATATGGCTAAACTCCCATCAGCATCAATTTTGAACCAAGGATGACAATATAAAGGGACTTAATATCAACTTCAAGGTCAAGGAGACTTGGTATAGTATAAAAAAAATACATCATAAAGCAAAACAAAAAGCAAGGCTAGAATACACAAACGGGTGGTCACCCAGCAGTTTAGGAGATAACAGCAGTGTAACTTTATCCCTGGAAAAACCATGGCAAACTAGGGGAGATGTATTGTAGACTAGATTTGTGAGGAGCTGGATTTCTGAATTCAAATGCAGTTGAACAGACTTTGTAGCCTGACACGCCTACTCTGTGTGATGACTTCTCTTCCTCATCAGTGCCACCCAAACCCACAGTTTTTAAATAAATACAGTTTTGATTAATATCTACCACATAAATCCATTTGCCTTTTGGTTAGCATGAATGCAAATGGAGCAAAAATCCTTAGGAAGGGACTGAGTGGAGTGGAACAAGGTAGTTTTACAGACTAACTGGCTCCCCTTGGGAATTTCTTGCACTTCCTGTCTTCTGCAATATTTTTGTAAGCACAGAATGGTGGTCTTGCAGACCCTTAAAGATCAGGCAACACACCAAGGGGCTCATACAAGTAAGAGTTTTTGGGACTGAGCTCATAATTTCTAATAGCAAATACACTAGGATTTTATAAGCTCAAAAAGGCTTGTGAGACTAATAATCCATAAAGCCTATTAAGCTATTAAGGTAACCAAATAAAGCATCTGCATTTTGATCTGTCTCCAGTCTAAATGCTCAGCATGATGCCTCCTTAGTGATACAATGAAGGCTGAAGAAATCATTCCCTATAAGACAATTTTCTGTGTTTC
The DNA here is from genome assembly GCA_013398055.1 of Ifrita kowaldi. NCBI lineage: Eukaryota > Metazoa > Chordata > Aves > Passeriformes > Cinclosomatidae > Ifrita > Ifrita kowaldi. Next base: position 196,545 of record VZRS01013528.1, read on the forward strand.
AGCTTCTGTTAGAAAAGAAACTTCTACTCTTACAACATGTTGTATCAGTGTCACGCTTTAAATATTTGAAAATGTCTTCTCTGTTAAAAGGATTTTTCATTCATTAAGACAAAGGATAAAATACATTGGTTCCTTTAGTCTATTTATATTTTTACTTGTTTGTACTATTTCACCTGCTGCCAAATGCATCAGACACACTATTCCCATGGTCATCTCTGCTCCATTTACTGCTCGTGACTACTGCTCCACACTCTTTTCTGGATGTTCTCCACAAGCATTTGTTTCCTTTTTATTCTTCTTACTTTCATTCAGAATCTGCTTAAAGACAAATTTCTGTGCTCATCGTAACAGGCAAGTTCAACAAAACTAAATTAAAATGAACTTTTTAGCTAGTGTTCTTTGGAGGTTGCCATTTTGCAATCTAGCTATTTTGTTTTAACTCAGTGAAGCCTTGATGTCCTCAGCCTTTGTCTTTTTTTCGTGCATCAAGTAGGCCCAATCACAGATATAGCTATCTTAGAATATATTTCTTAAAATTTTTTATTGCGTGTCATGTGCCAACATCACAAGTAATAATCCAAGCTTTTCTGCCATAAGCAAATAGGTGCACATTTGCTCCCCTCAATGGCAGTCTGCTAATTCATGTTGAAAACCTAGCTTTCATGCCTCTGAATGAAAATGGTTTACAGTATTGGTTTTATAAATGTGAGATTGTATTCTCAGACATGAGACTTCATATACATATCTCAAAATAATCATAATCAAATGACAGGAAAAATAGTAATGTGTTCATCACTGCAATGCCACTCGTTAATTTCTGCAGCATTCACAGCAGAAATATGGTTGGTATTTCTCATCTCCAAAACTTTATTATTCCAGAGTCACAGAAATGCCATTCTTTTGTCCTTTTAGTAAATGTGGTTAAAATGAAGCCATTCAGTAAAATTATGTACTGTTTCTCACTCAATTGCAAAGTCCCCATTTTGGCAAACTATTTCTTTACATTTTCTTTAATTTTAACTGCCTTTCCTTTCCCAGCGCTGGGAAAGTTTAACTTCCAGGACCATGTGCAATTATAATCCAAAAATAACAATTAGAAAGGCTTTACAGATAAGCCAACTGAACAATACCATACTGATTATGATTGAAAATAAAAAGATGAATCTGTTTCCATGGTAAAATGTAATTCCTATATTAGACATGGGTACTGCAGCAATAAACAGAACCTGCAGTGAAGTCATCTTCTGACTCCAGCAACAGGCCAGGGTTGATCTTCTCAAGTAATACTGATTTTATTATTTTGCTTCTTTACTTTTTTCATGCCAGCTGATATTGTAACAACACAGCACGTCAAATGATGATATGTGTCAGAAAGTCTCAGATGACAAAGACTAGTGGTTCAGACTGTTTGGAGGATGAACTGAGCGGACACAAAAATAATCCCTTCACTATATTTATCATTTTTATTGTCACTAAATAGTGCTCACCATCTGCATGTTTGAGCAGCATTCAGAAAAAGTGAGCGTGGTGAGTTTGGATTTCTAGATAATACATTATAAGCACTTGTTAAGTATACAATTAGATGGTTTTAATATTTTTTCAGATTTAGATACTCCAGGTTTGGTCTCAATGACACGAAACTAACAAAAAATATTTTTACAGTGCAAGCTAAAATAAAGTATCTATATCTCAACACCAAACCTTTGGTTTCTTCAGTCAGAGAGCTTGCAGGAGGAAAGACTGTAGCATTGAAATTTCAGTAATTTTGTTTATTTTAAGCCTTATGTAAGTAATGTAATGATTGTGTTTATTTTACAAAGGAGGATTTTTGAAAGAGTGGACTGAAAACCACTAAGCCTGCTCCTGAAGTGTTAAACTTCTACTGATTTTAATGCCTTTAGTTCTCTCTGTCTATCAAAGAAAATCCCATTATTTCTCTCTGAAAGACAGCTACAGTTCACTGTAAGACAACACAATAATTTGAGACAGGGAGAGAATAAGAAGCCTCTTGGGAAAACCAGGGCTATTTGGTCTATATTAAATATTTATTGAAAAGTGTGACAGTTTTCTTTATTTTTATTTACATTGCCACACACTGTTGTAGTATGTTGTTACATGGCTGCTGCGTTTCACCTGCAATTTGCACATCTGTCAGGTGGCTTGTGAAGTACCCTACATCTGTTTTACAGTGTTCCTCATACTGAATCTTTTTCTGGATAACATGAATTGCTCCTTCCAACATTTTATTATTAAAAGACTTTTATATAAGTCCCAGGAAGACTAAGCCAAATCTCAGTAGAAGCCCACATTCACACTGTGATTGAGTCTTCTTTCCTTGCTGTGTACTGATTCTCATAGCATCACTGGTACAGCTACACACAACCAAAGGCAGGAGTCACATAATTCTCCTTGTTGTGTCCTGTCCTACATCTACACTAAAATGAATGCCTGTGTAGATCACCAGATTAGACCAGCATAGCAGAAATTTTGCCAAGGCTCTTTTACTGCAGTTGACTATAAACCACTGAAGTGAGAACAAGGGTAGTACTCTGTGGATTTGGGGCAAACACTGATCTGCTGCTTCTCCCACACAGATGATGAGCACTGAAGGGTAATAGCAGGGTTAGTGAAGAAAACTGCAAACTGTTTCTACAGTCCTTTGAAGGAACCACAGAAACAAGGATGAAATCTCACTTCCATCTGTATGTGGATTTTGCTGTGCCGGACAACTTAGATAAGTTCTAAGTAATTTTGCACAAATATCTTTCCTTCAAATGGAATAAAATTAGTAGTGGACTTAAGTCGCATTTAAATTTAAGATCCTTAGGCTATCCAAATCACTCTTACCAGAGGTGCTTTGCAGTCAGCTTAGATCAACTGTGCTGTCCCTTATGCAAATGGAAAGGATAATCAGGATCTGGTATTTGACCAGACAAATTTGTGACATCTCTTTCCTCCCTATGGTTTGCTGGGACAGAGCTGGGGCATAACTTTACCTGGGAGAAGGGAGGGAACAAGACCTTGCTTTCATTTCTTCCATTAGAACAAGAATGCATTTAGCCCTGGGCACTTCCTGTGTGTACTAGCACAGGCCTGTGGGTACTACAGCCCTTTTCTCTTAAAAGCCTCAAAACTCATTCACATACTTTTTAAAGACAAAAATTATTCCACACTGTGTGAGAATATCCATTTCTTACAGCCTTACGTATTTAGATTTCTGGTCTGCTGGGAGATAAGGGAGCCTAATGCCAGCTCCATAATAAGAAAGGTCTCTTCCCCTCAATATACCCACATTTTTATTTAAACAATGTTAATTCACAAGTTTACTTAGATGTCAGACGACTGTGCACCAGAGGAACTCCATTCACATCAGTAAAGCAGCCTCAGATTTCCCATGTGATAGTTACAGAACTTGGCTCAGTACACTGTATCTTACTAACATTTTCTTTACAAAGGGTGTATTTACCTGCCAGTCTATACATTTTGGCCAGAGCTGTTTACAAGTGAAGAGAGAGTCACAGATTTGTCAGCTGGGGGAGTGGTCAGACAAAGCCCTAAAGAGGCTGCAAGGAGTGCAGCACCAGCACTTCATACCAGTGCTTTGTAGGTTTGCATTTTAGTATTTACTTCATTTTGGGCAGGTAAATGGTCTCAATTATGCACAATAAGGAAGAGCTAGAAAGAAATGTGAAACCTAACAAAGAAGGTGTCAACTGCTTGACCTAGATTTAGATCTCGTTTTCCTGCTTCTAGACAGAAAATAGAATTACATTCTTTATACTGCAGCTAAATTCTTGGTTTAAATGCTGGTACAGGCCTACACATCACCAGTTAGTACTGCTGAATCTTGTGTGTCCTATCCATTCTCAACATTTATAAGCAACTCATGTTACAGTTTGAAAGTACCTAAGCAGGCACCTATGTAGAATTTGTATATGGGTTTATTTAATTCCTTAAAATACAAAATGAAAAATAGTATTGATTCAGTGATGAGCANCTTAGGTTTTAACTTTCATATTTTTCAAATCCTGTACTGCCTAGTGTGTAACTCTGAAGGTTCTTGCAGCCTGTTAACTGCTGTTCTCTCATGTAGACATAACAAAGCCTCTCCAGGCCTGCTCTCCGAGGACACTCAGACCATCCTAGGCCCAAAAAGTATAAACCAAAAGCCTCTTAAGGTGGGACAAGGTTGGGGAAATTACATCATTAACTGAAGCTTTAATTGGAGAATTAACCCTGATACGCAAATGAATCAAACCTATAAAAGTGTGAAGAACTCGTGACCTGCCGTCCATCTCGGGGTCCATCTTGGCAGCAGCCTCTGGCTCCCCAGGGTGTACACTTGAAGGCCCTTCAAATAAATACCTACCTTTATTCCCTTATTCCTCTCCAGTCTGTGTTTTTAGGTGGCCACTTCAGGCATCAATGGAATGTCTTTATAAAGCACCTTTCTCTACATGGACATAATTGTAGACACCTATCCAAAATATGCAATGTTATTTACTTACCAATGCAATTTCAATGATTTTCATGGTTCACTTACTGTAGGTGAATTCTGAAATTAGATGGCAATCCTTATTTAAACAGCAAGCTTCTGAAGCCAATGAAGTTCTTCTGTGCACCAAAACATCATTAGAAATTGTGCTAAAAAATAGAATTTTGTTGAATTTTAACAATTTTTTTAAAAATACAAGACTACTGAGTTCACAGATTTGATTAGAATCAGGTTTGGCTTCATCAGTACTGAAGGGCATAAAAATGCTTAGGCGGTGAGACAGGGACAGTATACTTTGATTTGCAGCTTTCTGCCCCAGTAACTGTCTAAGGACAGACAGCATGAACAGACTTTTTTTCATTTTCTTCTCATAGGTGCTGTTGCTGCTGTGTATTTTGTAACCAATGTATTTTTTTATAAGGTTGTAAATTAGGTCCTGTGAAATTATCAAAAGGTTTACAAATAATAAAAAAAGTCTAACTCATCTCTTAACTCATACACTCACTTTTTCAGTGTCACAAAACAATTCAAGTGAAAAACAGTAATATCGGAGTATAACTGAGTGTTTCAAGGCAACATTCAGTCTCTTTCTTTGACCTTTTCCTGTCTGTTGGGGAACATTTGTGCTGTTTTCATCAAACAAGGACAGACTTCAGTCAGTGCTGTCAGCCTTATCTCACAGCAAGAGCCATATTATAACACGTGCAGGGAAGGACATGGACTGATTTCCAGTGCATCATTAGTACAAAGAATTCATCAGTCAAATAACTCTTACTACCAAACACACTACTTAAGCTTCAGCATTCTTCATGAAGTCCAACAAACCATAAGATGATAAATGACAGTTTTATCAGAAAAAAAGCTGTAGTGTGGTTTTGGGAGAATGAATAAAATATGTACTCATACAAAACAAACCAAAGCAAAAATTAAGAACCTTCCATTTTTTAGTTTTCTTAGCTTGAAATCAGTAGTAAAGCCAAAGAAACACTCAGACAATTGGAAGATGCACTATGCATGCACCTGTGAATATAGTAATTTGTGCAGAGCAAGAAACAGCTGTGATGATCCACGTGCATTTTAGTAACTGAAAAGTATACACATAAACTTCTGGAAAATGCCAAAAGAATGTTTTACACCTTTATTTCACCACTCTGCTGATGATTCTGCTTACATTGATGTGGTCTTTCTTATAACAGGTTAGCATGCTGATACATGCTTATTGCTGGACTGACCTATGTTATAGTATTGAAAGGAATGTTTGTTTTGCAAATTTCCTAACATCAAAAATAAATAATTCTGAAAATATTTCTAAGATGCTTTGAATCTCTTATTCAAATTGATGTATACATTGCAACAATAAAAAGCGTTCTGAGCATCACACAGAAATGTGTGTTTCAAATGTTTGTTGTTATCACTGACCAAAAAACATTGCCCAAGATTCATGGGATTTAACTAGAACCAGATGGAATCAGAAATATCAATTAACAAGGGACTAGTGAAGATGCTGGATGATTAAACCAAATATTTAGCTCATTCTTTGAATTTTTTGTGTTTGATTGGCAAAGCACTTTGCAAAAAGTCCACATTATTATCTTAAATTTGCAGATGGGGAAACAAACAGCAATACAGTACATCAAAGGGGGTAGCCCTTTGGTGTCAGTAAGTAGTGCTTATTTGTAGAAATTCAAAACTCTGTAGTCTGTTCTAAATCTGCGGCAATAGTACAACCCTCTCTAGAAGGAAAATCATCACAGAGAAGACAATTTTATCTCTTGGCAGGTTGCTCTTGTTCTTGTAATATTTTCTGTGGCTAATCCAAAAGCTGCATATTCACTGAGGACCTGCTTCACAAAGGTTCTTAAGCACACATTTTAGTGGGATCAAAGATGCACTTAATAAGATTTTCAGTTTCAAAATAGGCCCCTGAGTTTCCAGCATTTGGAGCGAGCATTTTGCAGGGCTGCAGAGCCTGCACAGGAGAAACAGAATTTGCCAGTTCTAGGTAGACGGCAGATTTAGTTTAAGGTTCAACTAACATTATATGACCTCCATGTTTTATTGTGTTCTGCTAGATACATCACAAGAAGCACTTGTAAATATCTCTGTTCTCTTTTCTCCTCCACCTCTGCTAGGACTGCTAAGGTCATCCAAGTCTTACCTGTCTTAATAAACAATAAAGCTCTCAATAAACCAAGATTCTCCTACTTTAGGTCACCATTGTCCTTGCAAGACTAGAAAAAGTGGCTAGAGAATATTTTTAAACCTTCCATTATTGGCAAATGAAGAAGAGCTTAAATCAGCTCCTGCCTTAGAGGAATATAACCATATTGCCTCACATAGTAATGCTCATCACTGAATCAATACTATTTTTCA
>VZRS01013529.1:0-30603 GCA_013398055.1 Ifrita kowaldi
AAAAAATCTATTGGAGAGTGGCATTACTTAATATTAAGTTGACAGACTAGCTCATTGAGGGCTAGATTTCAAAGGTGGCTGAGCACTATTTATTCTTTCTCTAATATGGAAATACTACAGTCACATGTTTAGATCCCGCACAGAAGCAGAGGCACAGATGTATAAATTTTTATACACACATACATACACTTGGAGAGCCTCCAAGCACATTCATGCTGTTTGTTTACAGATAGAACATGTGCAGAAGTCAGTTGCATAGTTAAACGTGCCATTAGACATGGCTTTCAGTTATTACACAATTTTTACACGCTCCTTTTTTAAGTCAAAGGAGTTGATTTTTATTCTGTTTCAAACTAAGGTATTAATTGAACTTTGCTGTGACACCAATTTGCACGCTGATACCAATTTTGATTTTTAAAGGCAAAGTTGATTACTTTGGTAATCTAGTCATGCTCCTTTTTTTCATACAGACTATAAAAGATGTGCCAGGCTTCTTACTCGATTGGCAGTAAGCCCTATGTGCATGGAAGGATAAAGGTAAGCTTTTTCTTAGCAGAAATGACATTCCACTGCATAGCAAAGCAGTGCATGTTGTGTTTCATACATAAAAATTCATGGGAGTGTAATAACAACTGTTCTGTAGATAAGGTATTCCCCTCCCAGAGGATTTGAAGTAACTGGCTTAATCGGGCAAATTTTGGCATTAAGGAAAGGGTACCCCCTACTGGAAGTCATTACATAAACGCCCATGTGCATCATCTGTGAATTATTTATAGCAGCATACAGTTAGCAGATAGTGAATTTGTTGCTACAGAACAAAACACAACAGCTGTGGCTGATTTTTCAAGAGTTTACTCAGTACACAATTGCCTGTATCGGCAGCAGCAGCCGCCCTTTTATGTGCGCAGCTGTCGATTGGTGCTGTACTCAGTAGTGTGAGTTAATATATACACAGCTATACACAGGAAAGCTTTGTAAATGCAGATAGGTCACAGGTGCTTTTATAGTAATTCAATTAAAATATATTGGTAGTAGCATTGATAAACTAACTTCAAGCTATTTGGATTTTTTGGGATTTCCTTGTGTACACCTCTCATGTCTATCGGTTCATTCCCTTCTTTTTTGCCTAGATGTGCCTCTATTTCCCACAAATACATGGGAAATTTCATCATGCACCAAAATAAAAACAAAAGCCAATCAACTGAACCAAGAAGTACTCCCAAACTATCTGTATTTTTAGAGAACTGTAACATAAGAATACAGAAGGACTAATTTAAATTCTGTCCTCGGCCTTTACCTGAGACAAAATGTGATCTTGGACAGAGAGAGAACTAATAACCATGTAGATTTGTCAGTAACAAATGCTGTCAAACCAAGATGCTTTAACACTGTGACAAAATACACATCTTGTGGAAGGAATCAGTGACAAAAAGTAATAAATATTAAGCATTTTATTTTATTTTTTTTTAAGCATTGACACTGTTTTGCACTTCACTCTCACAAGCAAGCTGGGGAAATAGCATCAAGATAAATGTAAAAATGACTGGAAAAAGATAAGTAAGTTGTTAGTGCTTCATTGTCAAAACTGGAAAAATGTTATTGAGAAGTGTCACAGCTTCATTATGGGTTTGATATTGTTCAATATTTTCATTAATAACTTGGGTGGCAGAATACTGTATTTATGTATTCAGTATTAAAGGAATACTGTACTATGATACAGTACAACCTTGAAATAAAAAACAATCTTGGAAAATAGACCAAATAGTCTAAAACTAGGATAACAGATAAAGAGCAGAATTACGAAGTCTCGTAGGATTATTCAACTGCAGAAATACACGGAATGTGGTGAATAGTTAGATAGTGCTGTCAAAAACATGGAGGTTGTCATGGACCACAAACTATGCGAGTCAGCAGTGTTATACTTGAAGAAAGTCAAACAATACTGGAATTTATAAATAGAATAATTGTTTATGAAACTCCTGACATAATTACTGTTACTGGAATACTATATTTAATTAAGGGCACCACACTTGAAGACATGTGGGTTCTTCTTGTAAGAGTCCAAAGAAGAGCAATGTGAATGACCAAAGGCCTAGAAAACTCAGTATACAAGAACAGTTACAGGAATTAAGATTATTTAATATAAAGAAAACACAACTGCAGGAAAACATGATGGAGCTGTTGAATTTCGTGAAAGGTTGCTACAAGTCATTCTCTCTATCCAGTCTGGATAAATGAGATGCAATTTGTTTAACTTTGCAAATAGGTGAATAATGTTATTACCAATACCAATAAGCAGATACATCAGAGTATGAAATCCTTTTCTCCCTTTCTTTAGAAAATTTTATCTGTATCTTAACAACCTGTCATGTAAACACGAACTTGTAATATGAAGGAATAGCAACTAAAGTAGTTCACATCTCAAGCTGGGAGTCTGTTTAAAAATGTCCATCTCTCAAACAACATCTTTGCTCAACTAGCAGGCATTTTTCAATGCCAGCAACAACTCTCCTCTTACTCACACAGACACAAATCCGTAGTGGTAGACTCCTTAAGCAGCCTCGATTAGCAGAAAGGAAGACTATCCTCTACCACATGCATCTGGAGATGCACAGGTGTCTCCATAAGATTAAGCCTCTTTTCTCCTCACAGCTTTTCCACTGCATCAGTTCAATTTGTGTGAAACAAATTAGTTTTCCTGTTTTGTTCAGTATCTGATTCTTGTTTCATTTCAGATTTCTGAGTGGGCTGGGCTATAGATGGACTGTTACTTCGGCAAACTGGTAGTTTTGGTGGATTTTTCAGATCTGTGGACATCTGTCCATTTTTAGAGATCAATTTGGAGAGAAGAAAAAACGATAAATTTATTTTTGCTTATACTTAAAATGCATTTTGGACTAGCACAGCTTTAAAGCACACAAGACATTGAAACTCAGAGCTAAGATCAAACAAGAAAATAATATGTAAGAACAGAAATGAGACATTTCTTACTGTCACAACACATACCTAAGTGGGCACATGTGCGTTTATGGTACAATGTGTCTTATGGAGCCTTCACTTTTTCTCATTTATTCTATACGTGTGTAACTGAGCTCCATCTTCTCTTTTTTTTTAGAGTGTATGTCCCCTTTCTGCCTGTCCTACAGACATGAGCAATGCAGGGACCCAGTAACAGCCTTTCAACTTGTTGAGATTGCATGAGTGAAGCCAGAGCAGCAGATTTGTATTATCACATCTCTCAGTAGACCATTTTTTTTTCCAGTCAACCACGCAGGCTGTATTCCCTGGCTGCCACCAGCACCATCTCTGATTAATTTTATTCTGTAACCCCTTCTCATGGTCAACACAGCTATGCTAGAGTCCTGTCCTTGATGCTCCTTTTTTGTTCTGTTCTTCAGCCTCATTCTTCTGCCAGCTTTCTAATAGTTCCCATATTCCATGCTTGCTTTGCTCCACTCCACACAGATACAGCCCACAACTGTTACGTTGTCCATATCTGCAGTAGGTAAGAGATGCTAGGAACACAATTCCCAAAGTCTTCACCTAAATAAAGTTCACAATTCAGATCATAAGCATTTCTTGTGACAAGATGGTGATGAATCTGAAAATCCCTTTGACAGCATTTGTCACAGCCACTTTGGCTAAAATCATACAGATTTTACTGCTTTTGTTTGAAAACCGCAGGTGCTGCTGTTGGTGCCCTCCCTTTTCCATTATCTGTTCTTTACATGTTTGCTAGACACCAACACTGATCTCATGACTTATGTTGAAAACTCCTTGTACTGTGAGGAATAGTTCAGGGACTAAGGACTGCATTATCACATATTGTTACATACTTCTGTTTTGAAGATTTCCCCTAATTTCTGTACTGACAGCTATTAATGGGGTTTTTAAATTTTTTTAAAAGCATCCACAGTTATTTCAAATAAACAAAGTAAAACTAATTACACACTTTTACACTAATAAATACAAGACTGGTGCAAGTAGTTGGAGTCTCAGGCTAAGCAGAGAAAATGAGGCTTATATACTATAAAAAGTGTATTAAAGAAACCTACCAGTTGCTTGTTTCCTTAAGATGCATATACACATACAGGTCAAATACTCTTTGCAAAATTCCTAATAAGCTTAAAAACGAAATTTCCTTTGGAACTCAGAAAAAATCTATGTAAACTCCTCAAGATGTATTGTCCATACTAGTAATATATGTGACAAATATATATTACTCAAAATAATATATAGCTGAAAATACAAGATGAAGTTGGAAACTTACAATACATGAAGAAAAAACTGAAATACCCCACTAAATATGCCATTCCTTACACCATATTATATATCCATTTTTTCAAGTTATTCTTAAACCATGATATTTGGGCACTTGAATTTTGCTTCAAGTGTTTCGTAACAATGGAAACAACAGCCCTTAATTGCATTCTCCCTTAGACTGCTGCTTACTCAGAGTAACATCGAGTGCATTCAAGAAATGTCAGACACTTGAATTCCATAAAAGTGAAGGTGAAATAAAGATGAGGGTGTTGTGTATAATTCAGTGAAGGCCTTTTTTTTCTAGAAAGTATAGCTTGATCTGTCTTATACAGCTGCTCAGGGAATGTTCAGTCACCTCTTCTTGGTGCCAGGAAGTGGTTCCCAAGTTAACTAATTTAAGACTTTTATCAGAACTACTACTTTGAGTTAAAAAGACAGCCAGTGTACATGGTTACTAGTGTGGCATTGTCCAGGTTTATTATGTCCAGCGTAGTTTTCCTTGCTGTGGGATGTCTGTGGCTAGCAACAGATGGAACATTAAGAGCTTCATAATCTTCAATGCATGGATCTCTGTGATCACATTACAGCAGAATTCCACCTGGGTGTGCACACTTGGGAAAAGAATTTTTTTATGTAAGCATGGGGAGGCTCTGCTACAAAAATCCTACTGGCACAGTATTTGAAGTTTATATTGTTATTTAAACCACTAAATTCTTCTTATATAGATTAGCTTTTTCCTATAATCAAATTTGGAAAGCTGTAATATGCCTTTACAATAGCTTTCATTTGTGCTTTTAAAAATTAGCACAATTGGTTGGGGAGTTGTGTAATTACCTATGTTCTCAACAGAGGCTGTAGTCAAATTGCATTCAGGATCTCCACTAAGACTATCCGTCATCCTTCAGCTAAGTTCCAGCCCAATTTTCTTAGACTGATGCATATAATAGACTATATTAAATAAAAAATAAATGCTAAAAATCTGGAGTCTATTCAAGGGTTTCTGAAAATGTCAGGGGTTTAGAAAACTGTAAGTTAGCTGATACAAAACTGTAAGTTACCCATGCTAAAGCAGATGTAGATGAGATGACAAATGAGCATCCACTATTTTTCACTCCCAGTGAGCTGCATATTCCCATTAGTAATGAAAAACCTTTTTATTACATTTTCAGTGTTTAACTTGTAAATTGTGCCACACACTGATCAAACCAAAAGCATGTTAATTTCTTCTAAACATCACTTTTTAACATCATAGCTTAAATAGGGTACAGTAGGAGCATACATACAGAAAAAAAGCCAGATGAAAATGCAAGACAAGGAAAATTTACATCAGTTTCCCCTCTAAGGAAGGATATTAAAAAAAAAAAAAGTAATTGTCCTATCTGCAAAGCCAGAAAAAAGCCCTAGATTACATTAAGCTTTTCTGTAACATTATTACATTTCCTAATAGCTTTCAAAAATTGCAAAACTAAATGTTTAAATACTACTAACAAGTATTTCTGTATGCACCAATAGCTTGATTTTCAATGGATTATGTCAAGTCCAACTGACTTTGCATACAAATGATTCTATTACAAATTATACTTAAGCAGTAGAAAATGTAGAGAAACTCAGAGTATCAGAGAATTCATACTGATCATGGGAAAGACAGTTACCTATGTTCAGACAGAAAATAGGAAAGCTTAACTGTGAAAAATATCATCAGCAGAATTCTAGTATCAGAGTACCACTGGTTTTTATCTGTCCCCTGAATTTTTGATGGCTGTAGGACACCAAAGCTTCAGCTGAATCTGTTTGCATGTAAGAGTCTTTCAGCTGTGGAGTTCCTGCTGACTAAAAAGACATTGTACAGTTTTTACTTGTAAAAAAGAACAATAACAGGCATAGAAACACATGAAACTGGGTGGACAGACTTGCAGCATTCAGTGCTCACCTGTCTAGAAAATAGCTAGAAGAGGTCACCTGTCTAGAAGAGGATAGACTTCTAGATAGGTGTATATGCAGTTACACTACATTTTCTTGTAAGCTTTAAAGGTGTGGGGGAGTACGGTTTTGAAAACCTTCACTGTTCAACCTCTGAATCAACGTTTCTAGAATAGAGACAAAATACATACATAAGCAGTGTGGAAACCTGTAATTTTGTGTCTGTGATTTTATTATCTGTGTCATATGCATGGTTGTGATTTCATTCCAAGAAACTATTCTGGGAAGACTTAATAGAACAGGCAGTGAATTTAACAACTGCAGCTCCTGCTTAGTTTGTGGTGGCTCAGTGTTGGCATGTTCCAGGGGCTATATTTATACAACCAAATCTAAAAAAGTTACTTCTATTTGTTTCTTGTTTATATGAATCCAAGTTTCTTCACAAATGGGCCCAATGAAACATCAGATTCTTCCCAGGTTCGTCAAACTGGGCACCCCATCAACAGCTCCTGCCACCGAGGCATTTGGACAGCATTTTGCAATTTGTTAATGCTATTCCTAAGGTTTATTCCCTTTTTGACTTCACAGATGCAGTCATTGTGAGACTCAACTATGAGCGCATTTTGAATAGGTAGAACTGGATTTTCCTAGTCTGTCTGCCAAAAATGAACCATCAAAAAAAGTGATGCTTTCCAGAATTTCAGCCTTGATTAACAGTCAGGCTGATAGGAACTGAGCTAAATCTGAAATCCACTACTGATCTTTCAAAAGTTATTACTGATTTCTCCAGTTTTATATACTGTTTTCACTGTGATAAACACATTCTCAAACACATATATGTGAGTATTAAAATGATGAAAGGCAATTTTCTTCTTTCTTTTAATCCACCAGATGTTATTGCCGTGACAAGAAACACCAAGAACCAAGAGAAGTGCCTTGGAAACCAACAGGGAAATAGAACTTACTACCTTTTAGTGAACTCCATTGTGAACAAGAGATTTATTTTTGCAGATTGACAGACTACTTCCCGTAATTCTTTTAACATGCATTTTGTATGTCATCAACAGTTTGCAGATTGACATTCTTTACAGTAGCATAACTGCCAGTAGTACTTAATGCTCCATACTTAAAAACACACTACAATTGATGTGTAATGCTGCCAAAAATTATGTAAACACAAATACTTCACCAAGAAAATTCATGTTCTATTGCTTAATTCTACAGTTTTAAGGAATGTTTGTTTGTATATCTAGAACTACTAAAGATCTGCTCCACAGTAGTTGTGGTCACTTGATATCCTTCATGCTTATGCAATTTTTTAAAAGTTTGGTTAAAACAGACTTGCATTGGGGTCACATTGTACCCTGGAGTACAAATTGCATGACAAACAGGAACGTAATTCCAAGTAGACATACTTTTCAAGACAGTGGAGCATGGATTTTGTACACAAACACAAGCTGCCATTAATTTACTTTATATAATAAATGTACAAAACATTCCAGCAAACGTGCAATATGTAAATACTGTAAATAACAAGCATAAGTAATAAAGTGTTTGGTATTATGTTGTTCTCAGTTTGCTTTCTGTCCACTGAATCCAGGTAAACAAATTACCACCTTCTGGTAGCTACCATCATTTATCCTCACGTAAAACCCTTTCCACTGAGAGTTCACAAGTGTAAGAAGGAAAGGTGTACTCACCTCAGAGTTCAATAACCTGGACACCCTGGATTTGTGAGGATGGACAGATCTGTGTGTTTCAAACCCACAAAATGCCCAGACCACAAGGCTGCTCCACTTCTCTACAGCATTATAAAATGGAACATTTTTTAAGACTAACAGTTGTTCTGGGGTTTTTGGTTTTTTTGGGAGGGGCTTTTTGTTTGTTTTTTTAATAATCTGCAGTCTAATCATGATATTGCAAGTCAGAAATATAGTCAGAAAATGTCTAGTAAATAATTTTAGTATTGTAGAATTTTTAAGGAGTTAGTGAACACTTACTCCAGAAGCCTTGACACACATTTCCCTTTCTTCCTTAAATCTGATATTAAATCCAGTTGTCACAGTAAAATGACTCAAACAGGAAGAAAATTTTTATGTGCAATCTGTAAATGCATGTATTGGGTTTGCATGGCCAGGTTTTGGTAGCAGGAGGGCTACAGGGGTGGCTTCTGTGAGCAGCTGCCAGAAGCTTCCTCCATGTCCAGCAGAGCCAATGCCAGAGAGCTCCAGGATGGACATGCTGGGCCAATCAGAAATGGTGGTAACACCTATGGGATAACAGAAGGGAAAAGCTATTGCACAGCTGTAGTTGCAGCCAGAAAAGAGCAGGGTGAGAACATCTGAGAGGAACAACTGCAGACACCAAGGTCAGTGCAGGTGGACCACAGGGATACAGAGATCCACATCCACCTGCAGCCCATGGAGCAGACCCACACTGGAGCAGGTGGATGCCTGAGAGGAGGCTGTGACCCCATGGGAGGCCCATGCTGGAGCAGGCTCCTGGCAGGGACCTGCAGACCTGGGGAGAGAGGAGCCCACGCTGGAGCAGGTTTGCTGGTGGGAGTTGTGACCCCATGGGGCACCCACACTGGAACAGGCTGTGCCTGAAGAAAGGCACCCAACAGAAGAGTGACCCATGCTGCAGCAGCTTTGGGCGGACTGTTGCCTGTAGGATGAACTGGAGAACTATCTCCTGTGGGAGGGACCCCAGGCTGGAGCAGGGGAAGGACTCCTCTCCCTGAGCAGTGGCAGAAACAACCTGTGATGAACTGACCGTAACCCCCATTCCCATCTCCCTGCACTGCTGGGGGAGAGGAGGTAGAGCTGGGAAGAAGGGGTGGGGCAGGAAATGTTTTTAAGGTCTTATTTTACCTTCATCATCCTGCTCTGAATGTGTTAGTAAAAAATTCGTTTGATATCCCCAAATTGAATCTGTTTTGCCCATGATGGCATTTGATGAATGATCTCTGCCAGTTCTTATCTCTGCTCATGAACCCTTCATTTTATTTCCTCTCCCCTGTCCAGTTGCAGAGGGGAGCAAGAGAGAGGCTTTGGGGGATGCTGGGCATCCAGCCAGGCTGAGCCCACTACAATGAACCACAGCTACTTTTATCTGAACACTGGCATTTATAGTTTCCATTCTATCCTCAGTTTGAACCACAAAATGTAAAACCAAAATCAAACACAACCCTCCCCATCCTGAGAACTACAGGAACTGAGATTTTGGAAACTGACACTTCAGAGCCTGCAGCATCTAACTGTTTAGAAGAGAAGAGAAAACGGCAGAAGTACAAAATCCCATCCCGGAACATAGCTTTATTTAGCAGAGGGGAGAAGTATGTATTTTTATTTGCTTTCAGTGATGACTGAATGCTGAAGTTCCACGTCTCAATGGATGTAATACACGCCTGCAGAAAACTTGGTTGTTAAAGGAATCAACTTCTACAGGATTCACTAAAGCTGCTCATCTACATGAGGGTAAACATGTGGGTAGAACTCTGCTTCACTGTGGTTCCACTGACCACATCACAGCCCAGTACTTAGCATGGGAGTTTAAAATATTGTAAAGCTCTCTTTTTCTAATAGGATACCTGAAATCTGGCTGAAGAAAAACCTACTAGAAAATTTCCTTGTAAAAGGGAAATAACTTATTTAATGATTTAAGCAATTAATATAAATAAATTAAACCCACAGAAGTTTTCTCTAGATTTAGCAGAAGTTAGCATGCTCTGACAGAAAATACACCTATACTATGGCAGGTTTTTTTTTTTTTAGCCTTAACTTTACTACCTAAAATATAACAAGCTGTGGGGGTGGGGAGGGAGATAGGAGTTGGTTCTTTTTTCATTCAAAATTACATTTTTCATGAGTGGTATTTTGGATGTGTGAGCACTTAGTCATCTGTATGATACATGGGTTGTGTCTTAATCCTGTATTCACTGTTTCTCTTTGAACCCAAATAATGGTTCTGTGCAACTGTCCTTCCCGAAGGCAATCCCTGTTCTGTATTCTGGGCTTCAACAAATTTGTATAAAACACCATAGTGCTCCTTCCCCTCTTCCATAAAAAACTACTGATTATAAAAATAAATCGACCACTTTATTCCTCCTAGTAGAGGTGGTGAATTCTTTAGTCAATAAATTACTTGCTGAAAATCTGTCTCAAGGCTGAAACTTTTAAAATCTGAATTGAATTTAACACAAAGAGCTTTGACCAAGTATCACTTTACAGGAAGATTCCTAAGCCTAGTAAAGGTAAACAACCATATCCTCTTATTTCCTTTGTTACCCCAGCAGCTCAAAGATAAAGATTTAAGACCTTTCAATCTTAGCTTTAATATGCAGGAAACCATAGGCTGAATTCCTACACAGCCACAAATGGGAAAGCACAAACCATCATGTTGTCTATCTTTTGAATTATTTTACTTTCACTGGAATATTTGAAATGGTCATTCTGGCAGGGAGTAACATTAGATTATGCCTAAATATTTCCACCTCTGAGGTTAGTGCATCACACCACATATAGGATGTTTTGTCCCTAACTGCCTGTCATCTTCCCCCATTTACTTTGTCAAAACATTCATAAAAGGAATCAAAAATAATTTTTCCCGAGTCAGTACTTAATCGGATCTGAAACAGTGTATTACTCTTTGTCCCTGAAAAGTGAAACAGCTATTAGCTTGCAATTCCTAGCTTGTTTTTTAGAAGTCAAAACTGATGGTAATACAATAATGCACAAAGATTCTGATTTCTGTATTTAAGTATTCCCTCTACCATCTGCCTTTTCTAAGCAGGTTCTGAAGTTTTATGTCTGATTGAAATTTTAGCACAAAACAGAAACCTCACTAACACAAACACATCTATTCTACAGCAAAAGTCCCAAGAAACTTAATAGCCATTGCGAAGTCTGCAACACACACAGAATGACACCAGGATTCCAAACTCCCCAAGAATAACATGATCTTCTGTTGAAATCCATCTCTCTCCCAGAAGGTTGAGCAGCTGACAAGTAGAGAGACTACAAGTTTGGAAGGCAGCAAGAGACAAAAACAAGGCTAAATAAGTAAGAAAACAAATTTTATAGATCCAGTTTTACAGACAATGTGGTAATGCTAGTTCATACCAATGCTGAGAATATTCAAAACAGGAAAATCATCACGGTATCACTTACATTACTGATCTCAGTACATTTACATGTCTAAGACAGGAAAGGTGGTGTTCAGACAAGCAGGCATAGACTTTTACAAAGCATTCAAATTTTGTCCAAGAGCAGAACTCTCTACTTACTGGCCTTCTGCTAACTTAGTATTGTATTACAGATGGACTGTCTTTACACTGGACTGTACTCTCAAAGAACACTTTTGACAGGCTGTACAATCTCCTGAGTAAATCTGGGAATACTGTCTGACCCTCATGTAGGAACTGGGATTACAGCAAATATTCCATTATATTGCATGGACTTGAGTATTTTACTACTTTGAGATATAAAATGTGATTTCACATTTTAGCTTTTAAGCTGGCATGTCTTCTCCTCAAAGTAAATGCTGTGTTACATGTGCTTGTGTCAGTGTGCTAGGAACTGACCTGAAGGCCAAAGGAAGACTTAGCTGGTTCTGTGAGGCAGCAGATCTTTCAGTCTAGCAGGCTCCACATGAAACACCTTCCATCTAAAGGCTGCCTAATGATACTGGGATGACACACTTAAGTCACACATCAATTATTATCTCACAGATTACCATTGAAAGTTGACTGAAATTAACTCACTGAGGACACAATGACAAGACCTCAGTTCAGTCAGCATAGCATATAAAGAAGCAAGGTGATACTTTTGCAGTGCTTGTGAGAAAGCACTGGGAGGGTTTACAGATAAATTTATCCTGAATTATATACTTTATTACTACATTGATGTGTGACAAAATGGTTGATCATGTAATCCAATTAAAACCTTTCTATATTTTTTCATTAGATGACAGAACAGCTAAAATAGAAAATTAAACTGAGTAAGTATTGAATGTAGAGGCATAATTTTACAATTTAAATACATCAATCAAGTAAACTTTACATATTTCAGGAGAAGCTAATTATTTCTTTTAGAAATTACATGATGAAGCATTAATGATACTTCTCCAAAAATGCTTTACAGCACCTAAGACACTGCTCGTAAACAGTTTCAAAGTCCTTTTCGTTCCCCTAAAAAAGAAGAGAGGAAAAAGACTGTAAGAATAACAATACTGGCTAAAGAGAAAATACAAATTGCAGACTGGTTTCTCCACTGTCAGTAATGGCAAACAACAGACATTAGGAAAAAATAAAAACAGTGCAAATACTTGGTGACAGCTTTTGTGTAGATCTCTCTAGTCCGAACTCAGGAATTTCCACAGAGAAACTCTGTGACTTTGTACTTAACAATCCTGCATGACTTTCCTTCACATATTTCTTCCACTCATTTTTGAGCCTTTTAAGTATTTTCCTTTTTTATGCTCACACTAACCTGTCATGTTGAGCTTCACAGTTTAATGAAGCACTGTGTGGAAAAAAAAACCCAAACCAAACCTCATTTTGAACCTGCTTCCCACTAATACCATTTGATATTCTCTGCTTCCTGGGTAATGAATAGCAATTCCTTATTCATCTTTTCATATGAAGATTTTATAGAACCCTACTGCATCTTCATCCACTTCTGTTTCCTAAACTGAAGAATATTAGTCTAATTGTTTGTTCCTGGCTTGTATTACCCAACTTTTTTGGCCACCTGTGTCCATGTCTTTGTCTCTATCTTTCCTAATCACATCCTCGTTGCAAGGAGGCTGATCAAACAGGACTTCACCAAATATCGAAAAGATAGGTGCACTGCATTATTTAAATTAAATAACTGTAATAAGCATAGTAACATTTCCCTTTCCTATCCCAGTATTATATAGTTTTCTTAAGTCATTTAAAAAATGTTACATTTCACTTTGTGTAACATCAGATTATATATCCTATGGCAGCTGTGGAATCTGGGAAGATTATATACTACACAAACACAACTTTTAATCAAGCCACCCAAAGAACTTCTTACACATACATAGTATGGATCTTCAATGATAAGCTGTTTCTGTGGGTCGTAAGTTCCAAGTAGCTCAATTTTGGCCTTGCAGTCCTTAACTTGATTGCTTTTCCTGTTCAAATCTCTGTAAGAGAAAATAAAATTTTCCCCTGAATTTTCCTTCAGAGTTTTGGCATCAGCACAAGATGTTCATGACTTTTTCTAGACAACACAGGAAAATAATGTGTCTGGACTCTGTCAATCCTGTGGACCTTATGCTGCTGCTTGTTTTTGTTTTTCTTGTTGTGTGGGGTCTTTTTTAATTGAGTACGGAGGACATAAACTGAATTCAGAGCATAAACAGGCAGTCAGGCACTTGACCCTCAGCTTAAAAAAACTTTGTAACAGTAAGTTCATCAGGTTCTTCCTCAAATCAGTCATTAGTACTTTCAACACCCACCCTTAGCTTGTACTGAAGAAAAAACAATGGAAATTGTCCAGGTATTTTCCCAGAAGTACAAGTAAGATTCTCCCATCTACTCAAAGCCAGTGTTTTAGATTGGTATGCTACAACTTCTCTCAGTACTACATCTAGCTCATGTGAAATCCTACCACATTCAGTTAACAGAAAATGGTAAATCAGTGAGCTACACCTGTTCTCCTTTGGATATACTGCAACATTTCATCAGCTGTCACATCCTCTTCCCTCCACACTGCGTCTCATTGATAAAACATTCTGGTTTTGAGATGGCATATTCCCTATTTGCTTAAAAACGGTCATCTGTTATGCCAAAGGCACTTAAAATGCACCTCTCATCATCTTCAGATTAAAGGCAGCTCAATACTATCATTTTCACAATGAACTCCAAGAACATACTGAATTGTTTCAACATTACACATCTCCATACCAAATCATCATTTTACTTACTCACCACTAAAAAAGGCAAAGAAACCCCTTGTGAATACTTAGTCATAACCAGAAATAAATTATAATTATTAATTCTGATTAAGAAATTAATTTCAGATAGTTTAGAAATAGCAGTGAGACCACAGTACTGTTTTAGCTTGAAGAAAAATCAGAGCTCCTCTATCAAGTTATTGCTTGAATGTACAGATTTTTCAATGAATTCTCTAGCCTTTTATTATTAAAAAAATGTCAGACCTTCTTAAAGGCTTTTGGCATACCACTTAATGAACAGGAGAGGGTCAGATGGCTCTGGTACTAAAGAAAAGACATGTCCCAAATCTTCCTTTTCTGATATGACAGGCATTCCACCAACACCTGGGATCAGCTTGCCCTCCTAGAGCAAATAGGCATTCCTAGGCAAAATGGTTGAACTCAGTGCAAGTTAAAGGCAAAACTTCAGTGAAGTAGTAGCAAAATCCCTGTTACAATTCTGACGTTTCTTCTGCCCTAGAGTGCATATCATATAAATTGTTAATTCAAATTTCTGTTTAAGAATTCATGTGAAAATAGAAGGAAGCCTTGTCACGTCATTGCCTGAGATGCTGCAATCAAGCCCAGTGTTACATACCCTTCATTCATGAAGGCTGTGGAAGAGAGCCTATTCAAGACATTCTGGAAAATTCAACAAAATCATGCTTATTTCAGTTAAGTGGTGCTGCTTCTATAAGACTTTATGTGCTACTAACAGGGTCTTTAGGTTTTGTTGTTGGCTGTGGTGGTTTGGTTTGGGCCTTTTTAAACTAACTTTACAATAGCCCTTACAAGCACTTTAACACTTGTCGTTTATTAAAATTCAGCTCCTTAAAATCCTCAACATGTATGTAATTGAGTAGAAATTTTGCTAGTGATACCCAAACTTTTACACTAGGCAGCTACTTAACCAGATCTTTCTAAAGTACACTTAACTAGAGCACAGCTAACAATAAAATAATGTTTCCCCAAGCTAACAACCTTGCTTATTTCAGAGTTCCCTCTATTTCTATAAAAGAAAGTAAAAAAATCTGCACCATATTTAATCCCTTCCCAGTTTGTCTTTTAACTGGCATGCAATTAGAAAAACAGATCACTTCAATCAAGACAGTAAGTACATCCTCATTCTTAATTACACAGGCATCTGCTGTATATAGCACAAAGTAACTAAATTTCCATGTCCTTAATCCTTGAGTGGCATGTATCACACAAATAAACCATTGAGTTCTGACTCATTAAACTTATTAGAAGCGAAGAATCCATCCATTAGCACATCATTCACATACATGTAAAAAAAAAAACCCAAACAAAGAAACCCCAACACAGGCTAAGCAGTAAAATGTGACATCTGTCTTCAAAGTAACTTATGAGACATCACTACAAGTAATCCATATGAATTTGTTCCATTTCTTCATACATTACCTTAGATTGCTCTCATCCATACAAAGTATATGATCAAAGGTCTGGAAATCCTCTTTAGTAATCTAGAAGAAAAATAGGTGCTTTAGCCTACAAACTGCATTTGATTAATGAAAAGGGGAAAAAAAGTGTTTTCAAATTCTGTAGCTCTGATTTATTAAAAAAGACACAGGTGGAAAGAATAGAACTGCACCTTCATCAAATTTTACAATAACCTACAACATTTTAAATATACTCTACCATGATTATTTATCCATTTCTGCAAGTATTCCACAAAAAAACAAACAACTCAAGTCAGCTATTTAACGAGCCTTTTCTATTTTTTTTTCACATTTCATGCATCAACTCAGAACATCATTAAAAGCAACATTTCTAGTACTTTTCAACTAGTAAAACTAAAACAATTTCCAATCATGGGAACCATGCAAAAAAAAAGGTTAGAAATAAAACAGAAAAATGACTTTCTTGATAGGACAACAAAAATGTAGGTAACCTGGAATCAGTTGCAATGCTTCCAATCTAGAAATTTGCCACTGCACAGGAAAAGATACCAAGTGAAACTTAAAGCTGAAGTATGAGGGTCTGAGTTACAATCTCTTAAAAACAAATGCATCCACAGTATTTTAGACCATGTAAATTCACAAAATTTGTAGTATGATGTGAAAAACTCTAGGACCTATTGTACATCTTCCTACCACCAGATCATATGTTCTTTTTCTTTCTTGTAATTTATTGACTCCTAAACACGAATACCAATTAAATTCAGAGATCTGAGTCCAGTCATGTAGGCAAAGATAGCAGATAAACCACTGACTTAAATACCTATGTCATCTTATTGTTAAAAGGATGGCTGCAGATACTTGGCAGTTGTCATTTTATTTCACATTACATTTAAGCCTAGCTTAGGGAAAAATCTTCCCAGAGCATGCCCACAATGCTGGGATAAGATACCTGAACCAGGTGTCCATAATGAGGATGAAGAAATGGAATAAAATCTCTTAACATTAGAGTTCACTTTAAGACTGCCTTTCATGCACAGTCCTGTATGAAGCATCATAACCAAGAAACTTGGGAAGGTTGTTCAGAACAGGGTTTTCTGGCAGGCATCTCTGAAAAGGATGGGCTAGAGAAGTGAGTAAGCAAGTAAACGGCCAAAAGGCAAAACACATTATCCTGCAAGGCAGAGTTTTAACCTGTAAAAATTATTTATGTATTGAAAAAAAGAAGGTTTAGATGGCAAACAGCAAATAGATACTGATTAAGCTCCCATAAAAGGGAGTAAGAAAAGACAAGACAGAAATTATCATCGGAATAAAACCAAAACTCAAACATTGCACACAAAGAGAATTGAAGGGGTGAGGTGTGTCAGGAGTGAACATGAAAAGAAAGGGTTAATGATGAAAACTAATACAGACTTGTTTATTTTTACTGTAAAAATATTTGCTGCATTCATGCAGTGCCTCTGACCTAGGAAAGTATTTTTGCAGTGGAAATAGCTCTGTTTTCCTGGCAAATCTAATCTGGACTTCTACAAGCTGCTTCTGATTGCTCTACACAGCTGAACACTTGCCCCTGTGAAAATCTGAGGGCACAGATGTCTTTGTTGTACAGACAAATGTAAGAATAAACTAGGAACATCTGACAATGTGGCAGTTATTACCTTATGACCACCACTAATACAGTTGCAAATACAGCCCTAAAACCAAGGTTACCATTTGGCTTGTGCTTTTAAGCCCTAACAGTGTCAGATAAAAAAAAGCTTTAATTGAGCAAACTCCAGTACTCCTGAAGGTACTCCTCAAAACTATGAATACTAGTACTTTGGGGGATGAAATTGAGGATGTAAAAATTGATGAACATTTGAGAAGTGTACTGGAGAGTTCAAGTAGTCAACTTTGGATGAAACTACACAGATAACAATAACCTTACATTAAAAAAATGCATATAACAATTATTAATTTATTAGTGAAACATTTCCCTTTATTTACAGAAGGGAAATCTCATTTTCTCTGTCTAAAACCCACAGAGAGGCAGTAATCCTCAAATTTATCCAGTTGTGAAACAGTGCTTAATACAACCTTCTTCTAATCTCAATTTCATATTTAAGGCAAATGTATGGTATGAGTCATACCAAAATCAATTTTGGCCTCAGCATGAATAAAAGTGAAACTGATTAAAACCTCTCAGGTTTGTGCATGAAGAATAAGAGCTTAGAGAATTTCATACAGCAACCCACCATTAACTAAAATGTTAACAACTTTATTTTATATATACATTTATTTTTATACTTCACTTTTAACTTAAAAGATCACTGTAGATGACGGTAGGACACGACCAATTCAATATTCTTTTACGTAAACCATTCTTGTAGTATTGAATAAAAAAGAAATGCTAAATTCCATGATTATCATAATTATGCAAAAAATTACATGAGAGAAGGTGCCTTTCACTGGGTAGGTAACAGTTTTCCACAGAACTGAAGAGGATAATTGTACAAGGTACTTATCTTATGACAATACTTCGAAGGCAACAGAAGATAAATCCCTACTCTCTATTTCTGCAGCTTCTGTATTAAATCTTCCTTAATCTGTTCTGAAACAAGTGTCACACAAAATTCTATCCTTAAGTTTGTCTCTAATAGTGAAACAAATACACTTCCCCTTGTACTAACCTGACCACTCTGAAAAGTCCTATTCTACACTGTCAAGTACCTCTTTTTTCAGAAGTACTACAAGACCATATCAGGTCTGCAGTTCAGAGAATCAGCAGAGGCCATATGACAGAAGTTTGGAAAACAAAATTTGGAGTTACATAGTCAACATCAGTACAAAACGAACAGTTAGCTGTACTTCAGGGATTTTAAGATTTTCTTTACAAAAGAAACTATGTGTACTGGGATGATTTAGACAAATTTTCATCCTGTTAGTCTTTCATTTTATTACCTCATTTTTCAATTTTCTCTCCCTGTGTAACATTTTAGAGTCTTCTGATTGAAAAATCTCTTCATTTGCCAGAATGTATAAGCAACATTAAAGTGCTTTCACTTCTTCTCTGCCAAAGGAGGATACAAAGATCTGCTTCAAGACAGAGGATCAACTTGGTTTAGGTCCTTTGCTTTAATTTAACTGCTCATAAACCACTCTAGGAATACCCAAGAACAGTTCTCAAGTTTCCAAGGCGTATCTTCTAAGAAGACAAACATGTCACACTACTGTGATGACTGAAATACTGACTGAATAGTTTCAGTACCATTTAGCTTGTATATTGACAAATAATGATGTTTGTAAGCACTGATAAACAGTAAATCCAGATGTTGTAACAGGAAAAGATCACAACAGACTTTTTTAGCAACTATTCTAATAGGAAATTACTGAAAAATGTGAAATGGTGCTGGGCTTAATTCTGTTTATCATATAAACAGAGATTAACATCAGGAGAGGTCAGCAGAGGGTAACTGACTAATTGAGAAAATTTATTTTTGGAAGTAAAAAAACTAAACATGGAGTCTTTGAAAAGTGAAGAAAGTAAATATGACCTCAGTGAGGTCTAGAAAAATTCTGACGGGAACAGAAATGTAAGATAACAAGAAGACTACTTGATCTTTTTGTCAATACAAAAACTAGTGGTATAAACTCAAACTAAGTAAAGGTCAAGCCCTAAAGGAATATCTTATATCCAGAGAATAGTTAACTGAAGTAAATTATGTGCATTTATATGAGTCTGAATGATTTAAATAGATGCAGACACATTTACTTCCAATCTCTCTGGAATGCAGCATGGAAATACATGTTCTTTTGTTAATGAAAACAGATACAAGTTTAGGTAAAACTTAGAGGATTTCACTAAGTGGCAAACCTGCCTTTGACTTCAGAATGCTTCAAGGATATGTTTTCCTCTGAAGTTACCACCAACTGTGCTACTTATGTTGGGTTTGAGTGCTTTCATTCTAATTTAGCACTCCAGATATTTTTAAAAGATCTTCATGCAAGTGCAGAAGCTTTTTGTGATGGATGAACAGGTATTCTACTTCTTTGTATATAAATATACAATTCCTTGCTGAAGAATGCATCACAGATTACTAGAGTAATTTAAGTTTTAAAAGTATTTTTAAAATGCTCAAAATACTAAACATTTGGAGGCAGGATTTTTCTATAATGCAGAAACTGGTTCAATGCTTTCCCATTATACTTCCAATGAACCGTGACAACAAAAAACTCCTTAAGCTCAACTAGAAGAGTTAGGCAAACTTGGAGTCCTTTAAAAACTGCACAGAGTATTTATTACTTGATGCTTATACACTGGTCAAATGACTTCTGTGATTGCAATGGTTAGGGCATGGGTATGAGTAAGAAAGAAAATATGCTCTCTTCTACCTGTCGTGCTTTATGTGCTGTCTCAATGCCATGATTTCTTAGACAGCTTAAAGCCCTTGAATCTGGGGAGCGCCCCACGTTCCAGTCTGAAACAGCAGCACTGTCTGTCCTCCACTGTAACAACAAAACAAATATATACACAGATTTAAAGAAAATTAAGGTACAGTACCTGCCTGGCAATATGATTCATGGTAATGCCATGCTTCTTCATGCAATTCTGTCCTCGATAGTCAGGAGGGCTTCCTATTTCATAGGCAGATGTCGCTGCACTGTCTATCCTCCACTACAGAAAAACAAATTTATATTTTTATGTTTCTTTCTTCACTGCTTATATTTCTAACTGGCTATGAGACAGTTATTTCTTGGAACAGAAATAAACAGCTTACCTTATGTTCAAGCTTTTCATCAGCGACAAGTTTTCTGAAAACTGCTTCAGCTATTGGAGAGCGACAGATGTTTCCTATGGAAACAAGAGATTCAGGTGAATTTTCAGACTATTGAAAATAAAAACCCAGTAATTGTGTGGATTTTTCAGCCCAGATCAGATTAAAGATTTTTATTTACTTAGATAGAATGCGGACTGTGTGAAAACCCAGCGTCCTGTGCCAGGGTTGGGGCAATCTCCAATATCAGTACAGACTGTGGCATGAAGGGATTGAGAGGAGCACCTGGGGACGCTGGTGGGTGAGAAGTTGGATATGAACCAGCAGTGTGCACCTGCAGCCCAGAAAGCCAATCATATGCTTGGCTGTATCACAAGCAGCATGGTCAGCAGGTCTAGGGAGGGGATTCTGCCCCTCTACTCAGCTCTCATGAGACCCCACCTGGACTAGTACAGCCAATTCTGGGGCACTCAGCACAAGCGAAACATGGAGCTGTTGGGATGGGTCCAAAGGAGGGCCATGAAGATGATCAGACAGCTGAGCACCTCTGAGTGAGAACTGAGGTTGTGCAGTCTGAAGGACTGGGGAGATCAGATCTTATTGCAACCTTTCTATATATAAAGAGGGATGTAGTGATAGGACGAGGGACAACGGTTTTGAACAGAAATGGAGAAAACTTGTATTGGACAAAAACAAGATTTTTTTTTTTTTTTACAGTGAGGGTGGTGAGACATTGGAACAGGTTTCCCAGAGAAGCTGCAGTGCTCCATCTCTTGAAATGTACAAGGCCAGGCTTGGATGGGGCTTTGAGCAACCTGGTCTGTGCAAGGCAACCCTGCTTCTGGCAGGGGGTTGGAACTGGATGAGATGATCTAGCTGATGGTCCCCTCCCACCCAACTCAATCTAGGATTCTATACTATCCACTAGTCTCTTGAAATGCATATTACTATGAGAAAAGATGTAACTTGCTAAAATAAATAGGACAAATGCTGTGTAAGCACATCACACTCTTCTCCTTAATAAAGGATATGTGATCACAGAAGACAAAAACCACAGAATTTAAATGGCAGCAAAACTACAGAATTTAAACAGCAGCATATAACTTATCTTTGAATCTTCCTACACAATGCCAAATTTCAACTAATACCACTCAAGTAATGCATGGAGAATCATGAATATTTGCCTGTTTACACTACTACCTCCCTGTGAGCAAAACCTTCTGGACAACTCCAAAACACAGCCACCACTATTGTGAAAACATAGTGGAATGGCTGAACAACCTGTGGTAAAAATGCTCTTGGTCACTGAAGTCAAGTCACTACAGATTAAAGTGAGCCCTCATCAAGAGCAGCATCTAGAAACCAATTCTAACCCACAAAAATTGAATTCAATTACACAAGCTCTAAAAATATCACAGAAAAAAAAAACAACCAACTTCTTTTGTCCAAAATACAGAGGATTAGGAACAAAACCAAACATGTGTCAAAGCTTAAGTGCTGTCAATCAGCCAACAAACAGTTAAGGTATTTATACAACTACATAATCAGTCTTTCCTTCCAATGGCCTCCAATTGCACTAGCCTCTTGATCTGACCTTATTTCAAAAAGAACATATTTTGACAATGCATTCCAGCCCCATTAAAAACTAAAAATAATGGGTCTACAGCATATTTGTTCTGAAACTGTAACTACAACTGTAACAATCTATGGTAGACCTCTTAAAAATGCAAGCAGAAATTCATATTTGAAAAAGAATGAAGTGTCTCAACAAAAAGAAAAAGCCTATTCAACTATTACTTTAATTCTTTCTACCTTTTAGTCCTTCAGAAATTTTCAGTAACTAGATGGATATTCATAATATTTGATATATCACCCAGATGGCAGTAACTCATACACACAAATCCTCACTTTCCATCAAACAAAATGGGTAACTTTGCTCATCTCTAACTTTTGAGCAGGCAAGTAAAAAATACCAGAAATGGCAAAACTCATCTCTGTGTCCTTAAATAAATCACTCTCCTACTACTGATTAAATTATTTCCAAATTTCAAACAGTAAAAAGAAAGAAAGAAATGCCCATGAACAAAGCTAAATTTCCATCAGCAAAAAGAAATTTTCAAATGAGGCAGTTAATCTCATTTTCAAGCAAAACACCAAGGTAGATACTTCACTGCTAAAGAGAGAAGTTGCTATGACCTGGGCACTTAATAACTTGCTGTCACACTCATGCCAACTATAAAAATCACAAAGAGGGAAGTGAAGGTCTGAAGCAATACAAACTGACTGTCGAAGATTTAGAGAACATCAAATCACTAAATGGCAAAAGGAACGGGCTAACCATTGAAAAACTGATCTTGCTGAAACATTAAGTGAGTTCTGATGTCAGTAGATCTTCTTCCAGGAGAAAACATACTAATGCTATTGTTTGAATTAGTTTTTTTCATGCACAGAAATGAAATCAGTCTTGGGAGAAAAATAAAGCAGAAAAATTCTGGGGTTCCTTATGCGGTTAAATGAGAAAACAGGTTAGTACTATCAATTATGAAAATCTTTAAAATACGGTAATAAATTAAAAAAAAAAAATCTCACTTCTT
Organism: Ifrita kowaldi; assembly: GCA_013398055.1. NCBI lineage: Eukaryota > Metazoa > Chordata > Aves > Passeriformes > Cinclosomatidae > Ifrita > Ifrita kowaldi. The sequence goes on from VZRS01013529.1 coordinate 22,918, forward strand.
GAGTGAGTTAAGCATTAAAAAATACAATTTTAAAACATGGTAACATACAGCACAAGACAGAAAATAACCTTCATAGGAATTAACCCAATCCTTTGATATTGCAAGCATATACAGCATCGCTCCTCTTACATCAATCTCCATTTGAAAAATCATCATCTATCTTAAAAGGCTATTTCAGATACTAATTTCATGTGGTAGCATAAGACCTTCCAGTTTCAACTCAGTATTTATTCCTGGAAGTCTCTGCTCATCTGATCTTGGTTAATACCAGTCTCTGTCGTTCCTTCCACAGATACAGAACCCTTGCCAAGCATAGCTGTGATAAACTAAACAAACCAAGCTCTCAATCTTGTAATGAAATTAACTGACCTTATCTAATCACTCCAGTTAAGTCAGATCTGCACTTCTTCTAATGAGAATTTACTTTTCCTGAATACTGACAAGCAAAATGACAGACTACACTACAGGAAAAGTTTGTTCCAATTTGTTTTTTACATAAAAATATAAGTCTGTAATAGGTACTTAGTTCTTTTGAAAATAACCTGAGAACTTCTACAATCACCTTTGACTCATTCACGAGTATTAAATTTATGATTATAACCCCCTATTTCTAATTTGTCCCTTCTCTCTCTTTCTTTGTTGCTTCAAATAGGTGATCTTTAAGTCTTTTTTCTAAACTATTACATTCTGTTTCCATTACAGCAGCTGTTGAGGCCATCCATTTCTTCCTGTACAGTTTTCTCTCTGTGTGAATGATCCCACACAACTGTGTATGAACAGTAACTTTCATTACTACACTCAACATTTCAGTAAAAAACCAATGATTAATACTCTTGGTCCTAGTCATTCATTAACTAGCTTCCAAAATTTCAAAATGGTGTTTTTGAAATAAATCCCTCATGGCTTTATCCATTTGTTTAACCTCCTGCTTTATATGGATTGAACTTGTCCCAAATTTTCACTCTTCTATAGCTTGCCCACTTCTTAAAATAAATGTCATAATCTTTAATTATATCATATAAAATACTACAATGATTTTATCCATCAGCACCATGATCACCCTTGATTAAAGGTATTAACTACCACTTCTAGCAGTAACTAGACACTACAGTTGTATCATTTTTGAAATAAACACTTAACCCAGTTTGTGACTTGAAAATTAATGTCCTCCCTGATGACACATTCCAGGTATTAACAGAGGTATTAACACTGTTAGGGAACTGCAATCAGCATTCAAATCTATTTTTGGGAACTACAGACAGAATCACAGAACTGATTTAACAGAAGCTCTTTTCCCCACATACTGTGTCATATTATTTTCATCCTAACCAACTTTTACCCATGCTACTCCTTGCAACTGCTGTCATTCATCTCAAGATTGATAAGCCCTATCTTATCCCACTGACATATGCAAACTTAATCCTTGTTTTCCAGTCACTTTTCTCACTAACTTCTGCCCATTTCAGACCCAGTTTTACATCCCGCATTGGTCTTTCGAGGTTTTGCTGAGGTTCCTCATTTCCTACAGTATTTCCTAAGTTATGGATTGACAGACATACTTGGAGAGTGAAAGGGGAAATTTCACAAAAAGAGTCATGGGGCACTTACCTTCCTCCTTGGACTTGAACCACTATTTTCCTTAAATGTTATCTACACCTTATCTTCACTACCTAACCTCCTCTGGTGTTCCTTTCTTCTTTGTTTTATTTCCAACTGATCTGATCATGCTGGCTTTACATAGAAGCTAGCAGTATTCAAGTTCTCAAAATCTCCATCTTCTCCCTTCATTTTTTTGCAAGTTCTTTAAGTTGTAGTGACATTTTCAATCATACAAAACTAGTGCCCAAGGTACCTCAAGTCGACCCACTCAAGTTAATCCTACAAACATCTCCGAATACAATGATTCAAGGACAAGAGATTTCAATCACAGAATCAGTACTGGAACCATTTGTAAATCACTTTTAAGAAGTCATGTTTTCTCACTCATTTTCTAAACACAAGGCCTCCAGTGACAGCGATCTAAGCCAATGCTTAGTTTCTTGAGTTCTTACTCCGGTCTCTGCACTAATCTCTGGCCTTTTCCCAGACAGAAATGGAAGCTCTGCTTCTACAGGCAGGAAAGACAACTTGGATCCATTTCATGCTCAGGTCCATTGCCCATCTCTGGATATGCTGATCCAATCATCCATCTCTCAATTGTTTTTGTATATTAATTGTTCCTTATTCAGCTCCCTACATCTTTCAGACCTTACCCAAATGAAAACAAATACTTTTCTCTTGTTCCTTTCTTTTTCTGTCTGCTGTTAGTAACTAAAGCTTTACTAGTTTTCATCCTCCCACATGTAAAAACCTGATTTTTATTCTGCTTATCTTTCCATGAATGGTCACTTATCCAAGTGACTGGAATAATGCTTCCCAGCATCATCTGCATCATTCATCAGGTCCCCCTCACAAGCGTTTCAAACTGACCAGTCACTTTATTCCATTCTGTACTCAAATTCCTGTCAGAACTTCATCACGAGTCCTAGTTCTTTCCATCTTGTCACACTCAGCATTCAATTACTTTTGTGAGGAACCATTCAAGACACTGATTTTAGTTCAGATTCCCTGGTTTTTGCATTCGTGTATGTGTGTATGTCTCAAAAAACTTCCCTTGCGGCAAGAATAATTATCCTGAATTATTCAACTGCTGGTACGTTATGCTTTTCTAATCAACCCAAAGGATCATCAGGAAAACACAAGCTTTCAACACATAAGCACCTAGCCACAACAATCAGACCCTTAACGTGTTTTAAGCATGTATCTCATTTTTCAATTCCAAGATTACTTTTACAACCATGCTTTCAACTCTCTATTACTTCTGCATCATTTCTAAACACAGATTAAATAAGACACTGTATTCTTACAGCTATATTACCAATACTGCATAGAAGAAAGGTAATTTTCCTTACATTTATCTAACATTCTCTTCTTTGTAAAAAAAGACATTATTTCTTCATGTTAACTTGCAAAGAATCCTCATTACAGCAACTGTTTTTCATTACTTCTTCAATGTCTTACCCAACCTACTGCTGTCCCATTCTGCAGCTATAAATAGCATTTTGTCCCATGAAACCTAGTATTTCGCTATATCTAAATGCATATAATGAATGGTGACAACTGAACTGGGAAACTCCAATCTCTCTGTAACTGTCATCTAATGTCCTCATACCCACTAAGTTAGCTGCCATGTCAGAAATTATTCTATGCAGTCTAGGTCCCCGGGGAGAAGACTCATGCTTAGTGATTCACAATAAGCATTAATCTGCTGAAGACCCAGCCAAATCCACTTTGCTCAACAGTACACCCATCTTACACCTGTTCCTCTATCTATGGATCTATGGAGATCAGTAAGGCAGTGCCTGGTCTAAGATGCCCATTCAGCTTGTTGTATTATAGTGGAGAAGTCATCAGAGAGAAAGAGACTGATTTATGTAACGCAGCATCATATTAAGCTGATTTCTGGAGCTCAACTATTAATTACATGAGCTACATAAGTGTAAAATGAGCAAACTGCATTTTGATTCACCTCCACTTTTAATTATTTCTTTGCTTAAATGAAAAAAAATTACTTTCTGGTGCCTTTTCATATGCTGTAATTACATATGTTGCTGGGTATTTCAATTATTTCCCAGGGATGAGGAACCCTTATCATTAACGTATTTATGCACATTAACTAGATTGTGTTTTGTTGTGTAATGAGTGTATGCTTATTTCATCGCAAACAAAGAACACAGTCAATAGATATTTCAGTAATAGGTTTCTTTCAAAACAATGTAGAAAGTAAAGGTAATTTTTCATGAAGGATTGTCCTTTCTGGGATCCTCACTAGATGTGGCAAATTTTAGAATTAATGTACTGCATTAACCAGCAAAGAACACTACAGTTAAATGCAGTTCTAGAAATCTGTTTAGTACTCTTCTCAGCAATAATCTCAGCTATTATTCCTAATAAAATTTAGCAGGAAAAAAGTATCACTCTTGAAGAATAACCAAAAAAAATTAAGCAAACTTAAAGCAGGAAGAAGAAACAAGTTGCCTCCAAAATTTAACTGAAAAGAGTGTATATTTCATTGGAAAAAAAAGAAGTGCTTATCAAGTCAATTAGCTTTTCACACCACATATCACTAAGTTTTTTTTTCATAACCTAGTAACACAGAAGAGGAAATTTAAAAGCTATTTACAACATTTGATTAAAAAAGCCTTCCTATTAACATTGGTACTGACTTGTCCACCCTTTCCTCAGGCTTAATAATTAATATAAACTATTATATTACGTTACACTAAAAAGAGCTCCTGCATTAAAACCTTGTTATAGTGCAAATCGCCATTTTAAGTTTACAAACCCACATGTATGAGTTGTTTCACAAAATCATAATATAGTTTAGGTTGGAAAAGACCCTGAAGTCCAACTGTTAACCCAGCACTGCCAAGTTCACCACTAACCCAGGTCCTTAAGCACCATGTCTACATGTCCGTTAAATATCTGTAGAACTCCTTCCAATGCTCAACAACCCTTTTGGGATGAATTTTTTCCTAACACGCAATTTAAACGTTCCTGGGTGCAACTCGGGGCCGTTTCCTCTCATCTTGTCTCTTTTAACTTATTTCAGGTATTGTAGAGAGTCGTAAGGTCTCTACTGAACCTCCTTTTCTCCAGGCTAAACAACCCCAGGTCCCATAGCCGCCCCTCATCAGACTTGTGCTCCAGACCCTTCACCAGCTTTGCTGCCCTTCTCTGGACACACTCCAGCACCTCAATGTCTTTCTTGATTGAGGGGCTCAGAAGTGGACACAGCACTTGAGATGCAGCTTCACCACTGCCAAGTACAAGGGGACAATCGCTGCTGCCCTGGTCCTTCTGGCCACACTATTGCTGATCCAGGCCAGGATGCCATTGGCCTTCTTGGCCACCTGGGCACACACTGGTTCATGTTCAGCTGCTGTCACCAGCACCCCCAGGTCCTTTTCCTCTGGGCAGCTTTCCAGCCACTCTGTCCCCAGCCTGTAGCACAGCAGGGGGTTGTTGTGATCCACGGGCAGGACCCTAGCACTTGGTATTGTTTAACCTCATATCATTGGATTTGATCCAGCCTGTCCAGATCCCTCTGCAGAGCCTTTCTACTCTCCAGCAGATCAACACTCCCACCCAACTTGGTGTTGCCTGTGAACTAACTACAGTAGCCTTCAATCCCCTTGTCCAGATCATTGATAAAGATATTAGACAGGACTGATCCCAATACTGAGCTCCGGGGAACCACTGTTCATAACCGGCTGCCAGCTGGATGTAAATCCAATCATCACTACTTTGGGCCCACACATCCAGTTTTTTACCCCGGAAACAGTGCATCTATACAAGCCCTAAGTAGCCAGTTTCACCAGGAGAATGCTGTGGGAAATGGTGTTCAAGATTATAGTGAAGTCCAGGCAGACAACATGCACAGCCTTTCTCTCATCCACTAGGCAGGTCACCTGGTCACAGAAGATCAGGTCGTTCAAGCAAGACCTGCCTTTCCTAAACCCAGCCTGGCTGGGTCTGATGCCCAGGTTGTCCTGTGCCACATGATGGCACTCATGATGATCTGCTCCATGACCTTCCCTGGCACCAACATCAGGCTGGCAGGCCTGCAGTTCCCCAGATCATTCTTTCAAACCTTCCTGTAGATGAGTGTCACATTTGCCAACCTCCAGTCAACCAGGACCTCTCCAGCTGACCAGCACTGATGGTAAATGATTGAAAGTGGCTCGGTGAGCACTTCCAGCAGCTCCCTCAGTACAGGAAACATGGCTGGAAAGCAGCCCAGCAGAAAAGGACCTGGAGGTGCTGGTTGACAGCCAGCTGACAGCAGTGTGCCCAGGTGGCCAAGGGCAGTGACACCCTGGCCTGTATCAGCAATAGTGTGGCCAGCAGGACCACAGCAGTGATTGTCCCCCTGTACACGGCACTGGTGAGGCCACACCTTAAATCTTACATTCAGTTCTGGGTCCCTCACTACAAGATATTGAGGGGCTGGAGCACGTCCAGAGAAGGGCAACAAGGCTGAAACACAAGTCCTGTGGGGAGGCAGCTGGGGTTGTTTAACCTGCAGAAAAGGAGGGTCAGGGAGACTTTACTGCTCTCTACAACTGCCTGAAAGTAGAGTGTAGACAGGTGGGAGCTGGTCTCTTCCCAGACCATTCACAATAGGAGAAGAGGAAATGGACTCAAGCTGCACCAGGGGAGGTTCAGATTGGACATCAGGAGGAATTTGTTCACTGAAAGGGTGGCTAAGAATTGAAAGGAGCTGCCCAGCAGGGTGAGGGAATCCTTGTCCCTGAAGTGCTCAAGAACTAACTGGATGTGGCACTTAGTGCAATGGTTTAGCTGACAGATTGGTGCGTGGTCAAAGGTTGGACTTGATGGTCTCGGAAGTCTTTTCCAACCTTAGTGAATCTATGATTCTAGTCTGTGAATCTGCTCCCCATCCCTGTTTTCCAGCTCCGGGGGCTGGTACAGAGACCAACTGGTCTTAGTGTTTAAGACTGAGGCAAAGAAGGCATTAAATACCTCAGCCTTTTCCTCATCCTTTGTCACTGTTTCCCCCTGCATCCAATAAAGGATGGAGATTCTACTCTGCCCTCCTTTTGCTGCTGATGTATTTACAAAAACATTTTCTTTTGTCTTTTATGGCAGTAACTACTTTAAGTTCTAGCTGTGTTTTGGATCCTCTAATTTTTCTCCCTGCATAACCTCACAACATCCTTCAGTCCTCCTGAGTTGCCTGCCCCTTCTTCCAAAGCTCATAATCTTTCCTTTCTTCCTTCACTTCCAGCCAGAGCTCCCTGTTCAGCCAGGCCAGTCTTCTTCCACACTGGCTCACCCTTCAGCACACAGTAACAGTGATCACCACAGTCTTCAGAACATCATGTTTGAGAAGGAGAATTCATATTAATTAAGATGTTTTTATACAAAAATATTTGTATAGACCACTAGCTTCCAAACACACAGCAACTGATAATCCCTTACTGCAGGATGTTTTCCCTGGATTATTATTAGGGGTTGATTTTACTCTAAGGTAAACATCAGAACATATTTCCAAAACTAAACTCTCGGTTTGATTCAATTAATCTGCATGTCTCCTATTACAACAACAACAAAAAAAAACCCCAAAACAACACCGAAAAGTCTAGAGATTAACTAATGGTTTTGCAACAAAATTGGCAAAGTGCCAGGGATTCATAGCACATAGGTAAGATTATAGGGGCTAGGAAGCAGATAATGTTAACAGCCCTCCTACATCAGAGCAGAGAACCACCCAGCTTGTTATGCGCTGAAGAAACCAGAAGTTTAGAGAAAGCATTCACAAAATGAGGTATGGCTCTGTAATCTATGTAGTCAAGTTAGCTATTTGCTGATTGTGATTATCTTGTTTACCAGTAATTAATTGTCCTAAGCTTCAGAAAAGCATTCAAGTGATTTCTGATCCCATCTGCACTTCTGTTTTCTATGACTTTGCATGACAGGATTTATAACTTAAACATACAGAATATCAGTAAAAAAAAGTTTCCTATTTCTTCACTTTGGTAGCCTTTCAAAAAAGTCTTATTCTTTTCACTCATTTTCGTAACAGACCACGAGTTTCGTTATTAGATCATAACAGATCAGCCC
>VZRS01013529.1:33622-43775 GCA_013398055.1 Ifrita kowaldi
CAGCGGGGCAGCCGCGGCGGGCACGGAGCCGCCCCCGCAGCCCCGCGGGCGGAGCGAACGCGCTCGTACGCGGCGGGCAGGGCTGCGCCCGCACATCACATCCCCTTTTCGCCCGGGGTCGCAGCATGTGCTGCGTCCTCCACATAGAAATCTGAGAAGCGTCGAATGCGGCTTTGGCCTCGCCAGGCTGCTGGTGAAATTGGGCACACGGGCGCTTGGCTTTCCAGGGCAGCGTCGAGTGTCTGTTGTTTAGTTCGTTTTATTTAGTTGTGTTTTATATCTATATAATATAGATAGACTGTATATACCTACTATATATTGTAAGCTATATATATTTATATATGCATAATTTTATTTATATTTAATTATATACTTTTAAAAACTTTTATAAGTATTTATTTCTATTTTTTCTGCTGGGCTATCTTGTACGCTGTATCTGTGTACCTGGCTGGGTTTGGTAACACCAGCAGACACAGCCCCACCGCGGCAGGGTGTAGCCAGGGCTGAATTCCTCTGCTGCTTTTTAAATACTTGTTTGGCTGGTCTTTTGGTCAAAACGCGGCACTTTGGAGGTTAAATAAAAAATGCCAGATTCGTAATTTTCTGCCGGATCTGTGACTTTCAAATGAAAGCTGAAGAGCTTATATAACGTTTGCTGTGGAATGGAGCAAACTGCACATTTCCTTCTATGCAGCTTGAAATGCTGTCCTGCATGCGCTGCTTCTTTTGTAAATACAGTTGTACAACCGCATTTTTAAAAATTATCTAGTTATTTTACTTTGCAGTGGAAGTGATTGGTGATCAACAACGTGGTTTCTGTCCCTGGCGCCTGCAGCATCCTGCTGTTGTCAGGCCGGCTCAGAGGTGTCGGGATTGCGAGGTGGTGGAGCCGGGCAGGGGCCAGGACTCTGCTCGCTTGTCAGACATGGCCTTGGCAAAGGAGGGCGACATGAGTCAGTCGTGGCATTCTCACGTGTGGCTCTGCCATATTACATAAGTGAGAAGTGCAGAGTGCCTTTAGTCCTGCTTTCTGTCAAGTGAAGTCCCTTGAGGTGTCGACGTAGGAAGCAGATTCCCCCCCCATACCCTTCCTATGTTTGTGGATTGGGGAAGGTGAGGCTCTGTATAGAAGTGAGTGCTTTGAAAGGCCGTCCTGGAGTTCCTATAAAACTCGGTGTTTGTGTCTGTGGCACACGCCTAGCTCTAATTTCGGGACAAAGTCTTTCATGTTTCCCTGTCTTGGGGAGGGAACTGGGGAGGATCCTTATCGAAAGTGTTGTCCTGCATTCTTCATTGAAGAGGTTGTCAAGCATTGAAACAGGCTGCCCAAGGAGGTGGTGGAGTCACCATCCCTGAAGGTGTTTAAGGAACAACTGGATGTGGCACTTATGGCCATGGTCTAGTTGACAAAGTGGTGTTTGGTCAAAGGTTGGACTTGATGATCTCAGAGGTGTTTTCCAACCTAAATTCTGTCATTTTCAGCCTTCAGCAGTGGAAGAGAGATACAGTTTGTGCCTTCTTCAGCTAATGGCAACTTCATACCTTTGAAATGAACTGTGACAGAATTCACTGTTGTTCTTTGCATTGTGTCATGGTTTCTCACCATTAAGAATTACTATTTCTGATGTAATAAGCTCGCCATGTTTTGGGGGCTTTTGAAACAGCTGTTGCATTGTTGTAGAAGAGCCTGTAATGCAGGGCTGCTATGAAGGATAACCTGTATGACTTAGTGGAGAAGAAACGCTCTTGTGAACAAGGTAATCTAAGAATTTAGGCAGAACTAGGGGTCTTCAAATTCTTGATTAATAAATATCAAGCATCTTCACTTTTTAAGTGTTTATTCCTTTTAGCCTGAAGATGTGTTTCTTGTGTGATTAATTGTAGGAATTAATTAGTTGTGGGAATTGGTGACTTCTTAGATTTGATTCATGCACTTAGTGAATTGGGACATCTATGAAGTGTGGAAATGAGAGAATCAGAATGATGGTGGCAGTTTTCTTGACAGAAGTGTTAAGTATTTTCGTTGGGAAATAAGCAGAGCCTGTATTTTGTTAAGGTAGTTAATATTTTTTTCATGGTAGCATAGAGGGCTATTGTGTAATGCACATCTGGGTTTCATGCATTACATTTTTGTTCTCTCTGTACTTCTGGCCCTGGTGAGAAGATAAACAAGATGTTTGTTTGGGATTGCTGTATAAAAACAGCCCTGTTTTAGTTAAAGCTTTCCTGTGCAAAGGGTAATAATGTACTTGTTAATCTGCTTGGGTTGCCTTGAAGTTTATTCTTGAGGATTAAAATAGAGTTAGCAAGTCAAAATTGGTGTTCCCTCTAGGATTTTCCCCTTACTCCCCTGTCTAAATTTCACATATCATACCAACTCTTGTATTAAGGTGAGACAAGACAGGTAGAACTGACTTTGTAGCTCTGACTTAGCTTCAGTCATGCTCCTTATCTTGTTTGTAGGGAGCACCCCTTTGGTGCCAATTGTTTACACATCCAACATATTATAATAAGTGTATATGAAAGACTTACTAAAAGGGTTTCAAGTAGACAGTTTCCTGGGGCATGGGTGTAGGGGGGATAGGTGTGGTGGCATGTTTTGAGCCAAAGCCTGCAATTCTTATAGTACAAATTCTTGCTAGAGCCTCACATGTGAGTCTCAGACAACCCCCAGGATAACTCTGCTTTTTGTGCTTGTTTTAGAGCACATCACTGTCTCTATATTCTTGAAAATGCTGTTTTCTGGTTCTTTTTGCACAGATTGAGTGACTTCATCCCCATGCTGCTTGTGTTTATCCTTTCTTCTAGTGCAAAGGCTACAACTTGGTTGGAGAATTGTGGACTTGGGATTTTAGTGTTCTTGTAATTGCTAAAGGTTACAAGAATTTTTGAAGACTTTTAGCTACAGGTATTCCACTATTCTGCCTCCTGTGCAGCTGAACAGATGTCTAATGTGCTTTTTGGAACAAATCCTCTGTGCCTCAGGCAGGTATCAACTGTCTTCGCACACCGCAGTTTCTTAGAAATAAGGAACATCACTTAGTTCTTCACTTAGTTGAAGCATCTTGCATATACAAGGGGAGCACATTTTTCTTTAAAGTACATTGTTCAGCTTTGTCACTATCATTTTACCCGCACGTATTCCAGCTGTCATCAGAAAAGGAGATGAGAGGAAGTTCAGCATCTCTAATTAGAATTTTCTCCAGCCTGACTTCAATACAAAAACTGCTGGAAACCCAACTCGTCAAACGCTTTTGATAACACAGGAGACTCTGTGTTACAAGGCTTTTTTTCCTTGACTTTTCTCAAGGAAATAGTTAATTCAAAGTGGGGCTGAGGACTGATACCACACAAAGTTACAAACTGATCAACTTTGTGTTTATATTAGTTAAGTTCTTTCCTCTTTGTGGGGAGAAGTAATAAAAATTATGCCACAATGAAAAAGGGCATGGGGTTTTTACATGTTGTAGGGTTATTTTAACATTAACAAAATGGATATTTTGTGTGAAAAGTATTGAGTTCCCATGGTCTAGAAGTGCATGCATAATTGGTGGCGAGATTTGAAAAGGCAACATGTAAACACTAGAGCTGACCAAAAATCTTTTATACTTTTGGACACTATACATGACAGCAGTCACACTGATACAGCTAACAAACATTATTACTTTTATCACATTTCATGTAATTTAATTTATATCAGATAGCCTGCGCAGAGCCTAAGCTTATTTTGGATGTGTTATTTTATATAATTATGGAATTTCAAATAAATTTTGCTTTGCTTTCAAGAGGTTGTCAGCTAACATCTCAATTTCTATCTCTGTAATCCTGAGTTTACAAAATGCCTCTGCTTAGAGGACAACAGCATAAAAACTTGACCACAAAGAAGTTTGCTTACTCCTTTAAAAAAGTCGTAGCAGAAAGCCTTAAACCTACATTCAGTGCTTATCCTTAGCCAAGTTTGCTGATGACACAAAGCCGAGCAGTGCCATTGATGCAACAGAAGGATGGGATGCCATGGAGAGGGAGGGACCTGGACAAGCTTGAGAAGTGGTACCATGAGAACCCCATGAAGATCAACAAGTCCAAGTACAGGGTGCTGCACCTGGGTCAAGGCAATCCCAGATACAGGTACAGATTGGGAGAGGAACTGAGAGCAGCACTGCTGAGAAGGACTTGGAGGTACTGGTGGACAAATGCTGGACATGAGCTGGCAATGTGCACTTGCAGCCCAGAAAACCAGCTGCAACCTGGGCTGCATCCAAAGCAGCGTGGGCAGCAGGGCAAGGGGTGGGATTCTGCCCCTCTCCTCTGCTCTCATGAGACCCCACCTGGAGTGCTGCATCCAACTCTGGAGTTCTTAGCAGAAGACAAATGTGGACCTGTTGGAGCAAATTCAGAGGAGGGCAACAGGGATGATCAAAGGGATGAAGCACCTCTCCTATGGAGACAGGCTGAGAAAGCTGTGTTTGTTCAGCATGGAGAAGAGACAACTCCAGGGAGACCTCATTGTGGCCTTCTGGTACTTGAAAGGGGGCCTATAAAAAGAGGTAGAGGTGATGCCTAAAAGGTGACTTTTTTACACAGGCAGATAGTGATACAACAAGGGGTAACGTTTTAAACTAAAAGAGGGGAGATTTAAATTAGATATTAGGAATGCATTCTTTACTGTGAGGGTGATGAGGCACTGGGAACAGCTTGCCCAGAGGAGTTGTGGATACCTCATCTGTGAAAGTGTTCATGGCCACATTGGGTGGGACTTTGAGCAACCTAGTCTAGGGGAAGGTGTCCCTGCCCATTACAGGAGGCTGGAACTGGATGATCTTTCAGGTCCCTTCCAACACAAACCATTCAGTGGTTCTCTAAAAGAGGCTGTGAAGAGTTACTCACCTTAGAGTACCAGCTAATGGTAGACGTAGCGCACGTGCAGGTTGGTGTGAGGCAGTTTGCCTCTCCAGGTTTAGAGTTGCCACATTTACATGCCTCTGATAATTCTGGCTTCCTTTGAATTATCATCAGAAGTATTTTGATTTCCATACCTCATAGTAGTCTATTAAAAACAACCCTAAACACACACAAAACCCCCAAAACTCAAAACTACAGACTTCTAGAGATGAGAACGAAGGAAGAAATCTGCTCATCTCCATTACTTCATTTCTATCAATGAAAGGCCGCCTGTGTTTGAAATGGTTCTTTTTTCAATAAAGGCTTGTGATTCTTTATATTTTGGGTTGATTCCATACTGTATATTTGCATGCCAAAATCCAAATGTAGATGCCTGTGTTTCTTCTCATTGTCTGACTTCTTAGCTGTCTTGCAATAACCATGCAGATGTAATGCAAGTTTGCGTAAAGGTTTTCGGAAGTATTAATGGCTTTTGTTATTCCTCCCTCCACACAAATTGCTGTGATTTAAATGTATAAATATATGTAATTGTGGAGATATAAGCTTCACAAATTCTATAATAATTTCTTATTATAATGCTTTCCATTTAAAAATTGTCCAAAATACTGTAAATATATCAGCTTTCTATATTGATAAGAACGTCTGTGAGAGTCTCCTCTTTGAAATACAGAATTGTTGGGCTTTTTTCCTTTTAGAGAAGGTACTATCTTCTGTTATGTGTCATCCCTTTTGCATATTTGAGTTCTTGAAGGCTGAATTTAGTTGTAGCTTCAGTATGCTCATGAGGTTTTTCCTGGGCACAGGCTGTCGTCAACGGCTAACTTTAGCAGGTTATTGCAGGTAAATCAAAGAAAAACAGGCTGGTTTTAACATGAATAAAAGTGGGGCTTTTTCATTTTCAGCTTTATTTTTAAGCACTTTTTTACTTCCTTCCACTGGAGTGTTTGGACAGAATATATTTTCATCTGTCTTAGGTAAACCTTAAAATACTTCCAACTCCTTGATTTCTATATGCTGTTGGCTGCATGTTCAGCAGACCTTTCTCGTCTGTTCTGCCTCTCTCTCTACTACCAGCGCCAGCTTAATGCGATACCATCCAGTAAACAGCTAGTTATCCAGGGTGGGGAAGGAGGAAAGTATAGTTACATTAATTCACAGTATGAAAACCATTAGGGTTGTGAAAGTACACATGAGAGTCTTCCAGTGCAGCTTAGCTGACACTCTGCAAGGCCATGCAGTGCTTGCTGTAGTACTTATACCCTGCCATAACTTGCACTGTCACTGACATGTCACTAACTTCTCACACCAGTGTTGTTGATGAACAGGGAAGCATGGAAGTTGGTAAAACTTCAAGAATCCAAGTTACAAAGATCACGGTAGAAATACATGAGCTTAGTGCAAAACTTCACTGTACAGAGACCCTGTTTTCTACTTTTCAGCTCTGCTTCCATTGCCTTACGCTGATGTATAATCTGTTGTCTCCTGTCTCTCTTGCTGTTCTCAAGGTGCCTATGTCAGAATTGTACAACCTTGCCAGTTGGCATAACCAATGTGTCAGTAATGCTTTGTCATTCCCTGCTACTGCTTCGTAGACTCCTTTCCTATACCATTAGTCCTTTGTAGCGGGATGAGCAAAGCATACCTTCTGAGCCTTTCCTTGTTCATGGTCCTTGGAAGCGGGAGGAAACAGTATCTGCTTGTTGCTGTTGGTTCCAAAACCAGGAATAAGGAGCTCAGGCTCTGACAACAGTAGTCTGCTGGATTTCAACTAAAGAGGGTCGTTATTGCCTTTATTTTTTAACATCCTTTTCCTGTAGGTTCCTTTTCAACTTATTCCACTATTTCCTTGAACTCAACAGGTCTTCTCTTGACATTTCATTAACCTAGGTTCTTTGCTTTCAGTCATTGGCTTCAATTGTTGGAAGTCATAAATGGAGAGAGACTCATACAGACACGTTTAGCATAGGCTGCTGCTTGTCATCTGCAGCTCTGTATTGCAACACTTTTTCTTGGGCTGGGCAAAATGCTTACAATGCATGTCCGGCATGCTGTTCGAGGAACATCAAGTACCAGATGAATCCCAAGGCTGGAGCTGGCTACCACAATATCATGTTGTTATACATTTGCGAAACCAAAATTGCATTAATCTCTTTAATTGTAATGCCAAATTGCAATCTCTTCTTTAAGCCCTTTTCCAGTTCTGCACAGTCTTGTTTTTCTGGTTTCTCCTTCCCATTAGAATGTTGTTCTTTAGCTTTTCTTGACTGTGCTAGTTTTCATGTTTATGAATGTTCATAATTTTGAATGTTCTCTGCTCATACAAGCCTTTTAGCATTGATGTTCCTGATGTAACCACGGGTATTTGCATATCAGCTATGCCTTAATGTATTCTCGTGCTGCTTCTGAACTTTTTAGTGAAGTGAAAGTAAAGACTGAATAACTATATGAGGCTTATAGAGGTATTTTTCATTGTTTTTCTTCTTTTTGTAGCCAAAAAACCCCACAAAACCACTTTCTACCAAATGCTTCAAAGCTCAAACATACATGGGAAACATATGTGTGAAATCTGCATGCAAGTCTTTGTCTCCCATTTGTCATCCATTCTTTGAAACTGTACTTTTGAAGTTTGGGTTCTTGTAATGCCACTATGCTTTATTTCTTCTGTTCATAGTCAGCATAATTTTGATTGTATCAGAATTAGTTATAGCTTTTAAGTAAAAAGGCTTTATTTATTCTTTAATGCACCTTGCTCAGATAATTTCACCAAATGTTCAGCCAGCAAATTATTACTGTTAGTCAGAATGTAAATTAGAGGCTGACGCACTTGCCTCATCAGCTTACAAATTAAGCAGTTAATCAATTTTGGTGTGATATTCCCCCATGGGGTTTGTGTTGCTGACTCACATACGCTCAATATCTGCTCCTTTCAACAACAAGCAGGAGTGCAAATGAAGCTTGCTCCCAACTGAACATTCGCTGGTCACGGCATTCCAAATCCATCAGTCAGTGTATCCTCCTGATAGATATTATTGTCTAATTGCTCCTGGTTACCTCTTTCCTGGGCAGTGCTTGAATACAAAACAGACAATTAGATATGCATACTTAAAAGCTAATAGTGAAGACAGTGCTGCAGCATTATTATGCATGTTATTGATGGGATAAACTGAACACGGAAATTCTGCTTATGTCTAAATATTTCATACAGTATTTTTGTTAAAAAGCCGGTATGTCTAAATTATTTTTTCAGTAGACTTCCGACATTAAATGAGTTTTTAAGGAACTAATTTTACAGTTCAAATTCTAAGGTAAGCTTGAGGGAGAGAAAGACAGTTTGATAGATGAAGAGAAGTTGAAATAATTTTTGAGGTCACAGAAATCCCACTTACAGTTTGGTCTGTTTATAGGGTGATTAAAATAAATAGAAGCACTAATTTACTCCTCTACCTTCACTATAATATTTTTTTATTTTATTTCTATTGTATTTTGGGACAGATGCCACCATTTTGTAATGTGTCTTTTTTTTTTAAAGTGAATAACTAGTTTTGAATTGTCTGACATATTTGTGCTATTTTTGATTTACTAGGATTTTTTTAACTGAAAAATCAATAATTTTCTTTGCTTTAGGACAAAGTTTTATGAAATTGATTGGTCTAAAATTTAACTGTAGGAGTCAGGCCTCAGCCGTGCTATATATACACTATATATCGAACCATTAAACTTTGCCTTTTTAGTGTTGATTGTTGACTTTGTCCTTATGTAATCCTGAACTCTGTCAACAAAATCTTGAGTGTGGCATAGCCCAAGAGGGAGAGCCAAACTTTCCCCTTTCCTCAGGGATAAAAATACTATATTTCTTCTGCTGTGGTTGTAACTATCACCAAAATGGGAGTCCAGCCAGGCCTTATCAGGCATCATATTATACATAATTAAGGTCAGGGTGTGGATTTGCTTGGGTTTTTTTTTTAAACAAGTCATTGGTTCCTCAAGGCTCCTGTAGGCATCCACCAGTTCCTTAGTATCTACACAATGTTATGGAAGCAAGTAAAGGAACTCAACAGTGAGCCACTGGGGAAAGAATCATATGGTTACCACTTTGAGTAACTGTGTTGGTTTTCAGCATGAAAGTGTTTAATCAGGTGGCTTATTCATCCTGCCTGTTGTTAAAACCTCTCCGTGCCACGTTTGCCTGCCAATTAATGTCACTTTAATTTTCATGCCTGCTACTGTCTAAATTAAAATCTTACTTGCAGCCCTTCTGTACAAGGTGTAGGTTTCAGTTGGTCATGTGTTCAACCTCTTTCTTTTTTTCCTTTCCTTTTCCCCTTTCTGAACCTCTGTTGTGCTTTAGAAATATCACTCATTTCTTAGCTTCTGAAAGTGCGCAAGTCTAGCCACATGCAAATTAACTGGCAGAATGTTGTTGTCAAATCCACCTGCTGTGTCTTAGTCCCGAAAAATAATCCTGCATTACTTCAGTCTGTGGCAAGAAGGGTAAAAAACAAGGGATGATGTAGGAGTGAATTCCTGTAGCTACCCAAAGAATGGAGAAGAAATAGTGATGCAGGAAACAAGTGATACAGGGAGAAAGTGAAGTTTGTGCTGTTAGTTTAAGGATGGGAAGTTAAGCTTTTCTGTGCTTGCTGTTGTAGTGTACAGCTAGATGAGTGTTCCTCCAGTTTCTCCATTCCCTGGTAATAAAGGTACCCCACGCTATGTGGCACCAAAAAAAATACCCTTTTAGAAAGGTTGGAGTAGAAATACCTAATTTTCAATTTGCTTAAATAATGCTATTTTTGTGTGCGAAGTTTGTATTTTCGAATACAGTTTTTGGAATCATAGTGCAGGTAAGACATAGAATGGTTTGGGTTGGAAGGGAAAAGGACATCTAATCCAACCCCTCCTGCCATAGGTAGGGACACCTTTGATTAGAGCAGGTTGCTCAGAGCAACCAGTTATGTATTGAGACATTAAGGGACAGTGAGGTAGTAACAGTACCTTTGCTGACTCCTGAAGTTTAGCTTTGAGTTGTCTTCAATTAAATAGTAGCTTCTACGTGCACAGTGCCATGCACAGTGTTTTCTGGTAACGATCAAATCTTTCTGAAGCAATTCTGAATCTGAAAATGCTTACAAAAACTGTAAAGTGATTTTATTTTTTTCCCCCACTCTATTCTTCCTGTTTGCAGACTTCTAGGTCTGAAAACACCTCATGTTTTCTCAATGGATTTAGCTGAGGGATTTTTTTTTTTTTT
>VZRS01013529.1:51596-61776 GCA_013398055.1 Ifrita kowaldi
CTCTTCTCTTCTCTTCTCTTCTCTTCTCTTCTCTTCTCTTCTCTTCTCTTCTCTTCTCTTCTCTTCTCTTTCTTTTCTTTTCTCTTCATTTATTGATAGAAGGAAAATGTTCTGAGATTTGCTCTCTTTTTGCAGGAGACTTGGCTAGGCTCAATGAAGAGCGCAGGTGCTTCTGTGCCTGGTAGAACTATGATTTTTAGTAACATATGGGTCTGTGCTTTCTGTCACCACAGATCTGCCCAGCAGTAAATAAAAGCTACACCAAATAATTTCTTTTAAACCTTTCAGTGGTTAAGCCTGTTTACTTTGAAGGATGAGGTGAAATAACCACTGAGTAATTTAACTTGGAAACAAACCTTGCAAGACTGCTACTCTAACCTCCTGCTCAAAGCAGGAGATCTGTTACGACTTTAGATCAGGTTGCTCAGTCCTTTTTTCCAGTTGGGTCTTGAAAATCTCAAATGATGGAGACTGCTTGGTTCTCTGGGCAACCTGCTCTACTGTTCAGTTATCCTGCCTTACATCCAGTCAAAGCATTTCTTCTTTCTATTTACATCAATAACATTTTATTCTTCCACCATACGCTGCTATAAAGAGCCTGGCTTCTTGATTACCTTCCCATAGGTACTTGAAGCCTGCTGTTGGGTTTGCCCCAAGCCTTCTCGTCTCCAGGCTTACCAAGTCCAGCTACCTCAGACTCTGCTTATGGAATATTTGCCTCCTTATGGCTATTTTTTTTTATGATGATGAAGTTTTTACTGATGGTTTTTAGTCTTTTCTAACAAAATAAAAGGATGATACTTATTCCACAGAAGAGGGAGAGAACTGTGGGTCACAGAAGGGCAGTGAATGTCACCTTTCCCTGCAAAGAGATTTAGTATGCTGTCCTGTAACATCTCTGTGTCCAAGCTGGGACATAGGTGTCAGGATGGGGAGACTAGCAAACAGGTGAAGAACCAGATCATCAGGTTAGAGGAGCAGTGGTAAATGGTTCATGTTGAAGTCTGAAGCCAGATTTCTTTGGAATTCCTCAGGAGACTCTTCTAGGACCTCTCCTGCTTGATATTTTTATCAGTGACCTAGAGGAGCAGTTGCAAAATATACTCTTCAAGTTTGTGGATGACTCCAAACCAGGGGTTGCAGCCAATGCACTTCAGGGCAGGGCCACCATTTAGAGCAATGGACCTAGAGTGTGTAGAGCAAAGATCCAACATGAAACCCCATGAAATTAAGCAAGAACAAGTGCAAAGTTCTGCACTCCTAGGAGAAGTTCCTTGGATGAACCCCCTGCCTTCTCTATAGGGCTGAGCAGCTGCCCCATAGAGAAGGTGCTGGGATCCTGGTGGGCAGTGGGGCTAAGCCAGCAGTTCATTCCTGACAGAAAAGGCAGTGAACAGTGTAGGGGGTTGCGTCAACAGGACTGTAACCAGTAGATATGGGAAGTGATTGTTCCCCTTTGCTTGACATTTCATAGACTGTGCCTAGAATATTGTGTTGAGTTTTAGCCCTGCAGAAAGTTCTGTATAAACCCAAGTGTGTGCCATGAACAACTACCTAAATGGCCAGGGAAATGCAGTGTGCGAACGATGAGGCTGGGGGAGCTCAGCTTATTGAACCTGGATGAGAGGCTGCATTCCCAACAGGGCATCACCAAGAAGACAGATCCCAGTTCATTACAGAGATGCATGGCAAGACAATTAGAGGTAGTGGTCATATATTGAAACAAGGAAGGTTCTGACTGGGTATGAGAAAAAAAAATTGACATTAATAAAATTGAGTGCTGATACAGGTTGCTCAGAGTGTCTGTGGAATTATATCCTTAGAATTCTTCAAAAACTGGCTGGACAAAGTCCAGAGCAACCTGCTCTCAATTTGATGTTATATCCATTTTGAGATGACTGCCTGATATGTCTTTAAACCTAAAATATTATGTGATCCTGTGAAGGACAAATACTGTAATCTCCCAAATCTATTGAGGTCCAATAAGGCCTAACTTGAAGTGCTTTGTGCTGACCATAAAGTCTAGGAGGATTTAGAAATATTGAACAGGGTTTCAGTCACCAGTCCAAACATAATCAGATAATTTTAAAATGTGATTAAAATGTGGCTTAATAGTTTTCAGAGGAGGCTGTTAAGATCCAGTTATTAAAATTATTACAGAGATGCCTCTGCCCAAATAAGGTGCAAATGAGACCATATGCTGAAGTCAATGGTATGGATGATCCCTTCTCAGACGTGACAGCTGCCTCTCTTGTCAGTGCATTGAGTCAGTTATGCCCCATCAGACCTTCCCTGGGGGAGGGACTGGGAGTTGTGTAAGGGAGAACAATTACTGTGATGAAAGGTGCCAACCCTCCTTGCAGGATTTGCCTCTTTTCATCCTGAAAGCCCAGCTTGCAGCCTCCCGCTCTGTCCTGAGTGAATCTCACTGCACACCAAAACTCACCTACCCTCAAAGGATGTAAACCTGGCCTCAGCAAATCACCCTGAAGCCTCCTTGATTGTTTAGAGTCATTAACCATGAACAGTCCAGTCTCTCAGAGACCTAATGGGAGCATTCATATGAGACAACGTTGTTCTGTGCTTCTGTCTGAAAAGAGGGTTAAAACAAAATAAAGAATTAAAAGAAAAAGACAATTGCTGTTCGTGCTACAAAACCATATTGAAGAATATCAACCAAAACTTTTTCCTTCTAGAAACTTAGAAGGGGATGTTGCCCTGAGAAGCTCTGCTGCTGTCTATACATACTGCAAATCTCGAGGACTGTTTGCAGGTGTATCTCTGGAAGGAACCTGTTTAATTGAAAGGAAAGAAACAAATCGCAAGTAAGCTCTTAAAATGTAGAAGATTCAATGAAAGCATAGTGGCGGAATTAACTAAGACACGTTCACTTTGGAAGAAGATATTTTTGTGAAAACATACTATACTCAGTTTAGAATTTATTGAGGGACAAGGGTTTCTTCAATTTAGACCTCTTGCAGTGGGTATTGAGGTGATGCTAAATGTTTAGGGATTATTTATCTGTGGCAGGTTGACCTTAACTAGCCACCACATGCCAGCCTAGTTGCTTTGTCACTCCCCCTCCTCAACAGGATGAGAGGAGAAAAAGTATGATTACAAACTCGTAAGTTGAAATAAAGGCAGTGAGATCACTTAGCAATTGCTATTTCAGTCAAAAAAACTCCAACTTCATCAAGGGAAATTAGTTTAATTTATTTTCAGTTAATAAGAGAATAGGATAATGAGAAATAAGAACAAATCTAGAAAGCAACATCTTTCCCCCCCACACCTTCCATCTTACTGGGCTCAACTTCAATCACGGCTTCTCTACCTTCTCCCAAGTGGTGCAGGAAAACAGGGGCTGTGGTCCGTATTCCAGATTTACAGCTTTGAACTAGTTCTGTCATTTCTCAAAATATGATCAGTAGGAAAAATGCAGGGCCAGGGATGGAGATAAGGAGCATTTGCACAAAGTGAATTTATCTAGAACTTGAAATGTAGTAATAGTCAAATACCTGCCATCTTTATTTTTTTGTTTCAGGTTTTATGGGCAGGACATTCGTGCTAGTGCCATCCTGCTTGGTGATGTGCCTTTCCCTGCTCAAGCAAATGATCTTTATGAAACTCTAGCATCCTTCACTGAAGTGTATGAAAATGAAGAGCAAAAAAATAATCCAGGAAAATCTGTAAGGGAACAAAGAAGGGTTTGTGCACTTCTTTTTCATATAGGCTTTCTCTGTCCCTGAGCTGTTCCTAGTCAGTGTTAATGCTGATGTTCATGTGGCATTTTTAACTTCTCTATTGGATGACTGAAGGCACAGCACATGTCAGTTACTGCATGTGGAATGTTTGTTCAAGTATTTCCCTGCTAGGCTCTTGTGGACAAGAATGTTGCTGGGTTTGCTTTGCATGTTCCCGAATAACAAAGTATACCCTTGTTTTGTAATTGTCCCTTATCAAATCTGAGGAGATGATTAGGAATGTTTGATCAACTATTTTTAATCAAGTTAATTGCAAATTGGATACTCTTAGTTTTTCTACTTTTTCTGTCTTCCATTCAAACAATCACATTTATAATGTAATACTGGGACTGTAGAAGATACTTTCTTACAGATGTTGATCTTACTGATAGACAAAGCATTTACTTTAAGCTTTGTTAAACCCACGATGATTTACTTGAGTGTCATGTGTATGTCACTGGTGTTTAGTATGCTTCTTAACTTCCTACAAGTGCCGTGGAGAAAGACTAATTTAATTTTTTTTTTCAGTGTAACTTGACATACTTCTAGGCTCTGAAGTCACAATCTAGGTCCAGATGTGATGCAACATTTAAAAAAAAATCTGTGTATTTTAGGTAAATGACCCACCTGCTAGACCATCATCCAGACCAGAGCCACCTAAACCCACTGTTAGACCTACACCACCAGGTGAAAATTTTTGATAATGACTAATTAATTCTCTTCATAAAATCAGAGCATTAAAGCTAATTAATACAATGCAGTTATTATAGCAGCTGCCTCTATAAAATGTTTTTTAAATGCTCTTCCTTGGACAAACACTGAAAGCCTGTTGATGTAGTGCCATGAGTGATAAAGAGTAAAGGATTTGTTTGTTTGTTTATATTAATAAACCTTTTCTCTCTGACAGATTTGCTATAGAAACAGTGTTTTTATAGTTACAAAATCATTAATAATTCAAAGGAAATGTTTATTTTACTGGACACGTAGAAGCCCCATAGTACAATGAAACTTCTTAGTAAGCAGAGCAATCCTACTAAAAACTGCTAGTCCTAGTTCTAGAAACTTTTGGTTTCTAGAAATCATAGTTTCTTTTTAGGTTGTCATTATCTTTTAATCATTAGAGATTTTACAGTAGAGCAGAAGAGGCAGAATTTTGGTTCTTTGACAGTTTGTCTTAACAAAGTGCTTTCATTCAAAGTGAAGCTTTACTGTGCAGCTCCTCTTGTTAACGTAATTCTCTACTAAAAGGATATGAAGCAAAGTCCATATTAATTTCTTCTACACTGCTCCTTAGTTAACTGCAATCATTTAATACCTGTTGAACTTGTATTAGAGGAGCAGTATGCGAAATATAACAATATATGTGAGCATGTCATGTAAGTTGCTACTTTATTTTCTCTTTCAGCTAAAAAGAATACAAACAAACTTTATCCTGAACTTCCCAGTGATTATGCATCTGTTGGTAAGTACTAAGCTTACACTTATTTTATTAATACAGTGTAGAATCTGAGAAGTCCTAAAAGTACTTCGAAAGATATGTAAAAATACCTGGCCACTGATATTTTTCTTTATTGTCCATGTGTTAAAAAGAGATTAACATCTTGTATGCTGGCCTGAAAATATTTCATAAACATTAATCTTGTTCCCTGGCTTTACATTCTAACGATGATGTTCTTTTCTGAGCAGCCCAAGTTCTTTTGTTTTGTTCTGTGAGCTTGAAAAATGCACCTGAAGTAGTAAAATTGTTTTATGTTACCACCTAATTGAAATGAAAAAGAAAGCTGATATAACAAGCTTCTGTCCAAGTCCTTATGCAATGTACTGTAATTCCTGTTTTAATTTTAAAAGTGCTTCCACACATCATACCTGATTATGCTGGCATAAACACAGATCTACATTGCTTCTTCAGATTTTTATATTGAAATAACTCTGCGTTATACTAAAAATATTACTTGTTTGTTGTTCCACTGATTCTCTTACGTTTAAAGCACTTTCAGCTCTAGCAGGAGAATCTTACTATCCAGTATTTGCATTCCATATTACATAAATATATGTGTATATACGAATATGTACTTATATTTTCACGTATTGCATGCTCCACTTGAAAATAAAATTAAACAGAATATCTGTTTTTTATTTCTGCAGATAGAGCTAAAATTTAACTTGATAATAGATCACAGTGAAAAGTCTATTTCAGGCAAAGACTAATTAGAGCTTTTCAATAAAAATTAAGATAAATTATGTGTCATTGTCTTTACATTCTTTTTTATATCTTCTCTTCATACACGTTCTTGATATGTGTGTCTGTTGAAGGGGCCAGCATAGGAGTATCTTAAGCTGAGCTGTTGATGTGACTTCTGCAGACCAGAGACTTCCTGAGAATCCAAATTTGTTATTGTGTTGTAGGATTTTTACAAGGAAAAGAAGGATGACTCTAGTGGTCTGTACTCAATAGCTGTCACCCAAGAGAGAATTGGTCTTCTGGCCATTAAAACTAAGCTTTCCCAGACTTACAAAAGCCCTGACCAGCTTAGAACAGGTTTATAAAGCTTGCACGCATTTGCTATATTGAAGGGAGTGCTCGTCTATTCAGGTGAAAATGGCAAGGTAAAAATATTCCAGACCCATCTGTTGAATGGCTTTCAAGCTTCCTTGAAATCAAAATATAGACTCAATCAGTCTGCTACTGGGGATTTCTAGCAATTTCTGGAAATATACAAGTTTATCTTTGAGGAATGCAAGGCAGTAGGATCTTGTCCAAATGATGGCATGGTATACCTTGCTTTCTGTTGCAGATTATATTTCCATAGGTAACAGCTCAATTGCTTTCTGAATCCACAGAAATACCCTGTTTCTAGGCTAAAGGTTTTTTCTTATCACTGGGAGCAATCAAGGTTGAAGTCAGTTCGCCTGAGTGTTTCAACTACCGCAGCCTATGTGCATGTTGATGGGAGGCTGGAAAAGAGTTGCAGTCCCTTTCACAAGGGGTGTGTTAATGCTGGGGAATGAAATAGAAAGAGCCATAAGGCCGTACCTCCTGTCAATAATCTGTTTCTGCCTATTTATAGTCCAAATTATTTCAACGGAACTACCTTGCTGCTGTAGCACATACTAGTCGATCTTTATTGCAGGAGTAGTTGCTGTAACAGATGTTCTTCTACAGTGATCTGTAAAAAACATATTCAAAAATTTTTGTGTCTTTCTAGTTTAAAAAATACATATAGATAAAAAATAGAAGAGTGAATGAATCTTACCTTTAAGAAACTACATGTTAGGTATAATGGCTGGTGTGGAGTTAGGTTTTGATGTTGGACAACAAGCTTGTCTGGGCTGCAAGTAATAAGGACTTGCCTTTGGCTGGGGAAGGGGCGACTTGGCATTGTGTTACCAGCATTTGGTTTTGCAATAGTTATACAAGTAGTAGAAAGGCTGAAATATTAATTCTTCTCATTAGATGAAAGAAGAGCTAGACTTGTAGATGAAACATTTTTAATTATTTTCTGTGTACTTGAATTATGTAGATAAGTAATGTAATATAACCTACTTCAAGTACAAGAAGAATGATAAATGAAAAACATGGTTTTCTGAACTGACAACGTGATACTTGAACTCAGATGCAAGGAGATTGTTTTCATGTAACTGAATAATGCTTAAGGTAATGCATTTAGTTGTAAAATGAGCTTCAGTAGTGTTTTAAATGTTTCCAGAAACTTGGGAATGCCACACATTTTATTTAGATGCAGTTTAAAAATTGCACAGACCTTTTACAATTCTGGGAAATAAAACCCCAAAACAACCACAACAAAAAACCACAACAAACAAACAGCTGATACAGTTATTGTGATTCAGTGAAGTATGAAGTTTCTACACTAGCAGAGATTTCTCTGAAGACTCGTTAAATAAAGAAGTTTGATTTTCTTATGAGTATGAAAGTGCATGCGTTCTCCTTTACTAGAATTAGGCATTTGCATCCTCATTTTTCTACTTGTCCACTCTTTGTTGTAAAATCTACTAAAAGGGCTGACTGCCCTTCCAAAATTTGTTACCACAATCTAGCTTTTCTTTTTCTAGATGAATGATTCTTTGGACTTCTGTACCACATCTGTAATACAAAACATCCATGATTCCTCAGTGACTGCTTGGACATTGTAGACTCAGGAGTTTATTTCATTAGGACAATTATTTTAGATACATTAAGTTCGTAGTTTGTCACACTGGAATATCTAAACCTAGATATTATATTTCATTAGTGATATGATTTCTATGGGTTTTTTTTCTGCTTGGGGTTCTGCCATGGAGCAGCAAGTAACAAAAAATGTAGATAAATGATTACTTACCTGCCTACCCTCCTAACAGTTTGCTGAATAGTATACATTTCTGAAAATGTTACAGTGATGTGGTTTCCCAGCTGAACAGGTAGCCACAGGAGTAGTGATCTGCTAGTAAAAGTTGGACCTGGGTTGTGTGAATGTTGCTGAGAACTGAATCAATAACAGGCAGTTTGTTCAAATCAGAAGTCAGATATTTTTCACTTTTTCTTCACCTCAGCTAATCAGAAAAGGACTGTTTCACATGTTTGGAAAAGAATCACTTGGAATTGCCAAGATGCTGAAGCAATCAGCAAACAGACTTGAGACAGGAGTGGGGTTGAAAATGGGAGAAATTCTTTCCTTCCAGGCACTGTTCTTTCACTATTCATTCACAATTATCAAAACTCACCATAGGCTTGAATTCTTACGATACTGTAAGACAAAATACTCAAACACAAAAGCAGTTCTTTTGATAACAGTGTAAGTATTTTATGATAATTTGGAGAAAGTAATGATTCTGTCTGCATTATTTAAGTGGACATATGATTTGCTCCAGAAACCCATAGGAATTTGTGGCTGTGAAAGCTAAATATTCAAGGACTTTTTTTTTTAAGATTTCTCTCAGAAACAATGTCTTTCATACCTTCCACAAGTATTGAAGTAAATATTTGTAGATTTTATCTTGAAAAAAATATTTGCCCTCTTCTTGGATTTTTGAACGCAATGAATTACCTGCAGGCATTGAACTTTTTAACTATTGTGCATAAAATCAACACACCCTGTCTTGATTACAGTAAAACTAAAAAAAACCTAAAATATTAATTTTGACTAGGTTTTTTTCAGCAAAAACCTTTCACTTTGAAAATAAAATATTAACAGATTGTTATTGTCCCATTAGGCATATATTTATATTCTTGCATACTGAAAGAAGTGCTATATCAAGCCTACTGATGAAGATATGGAGGCAGATGAGAAAATTGTCACTGTTTTTAAGAAGCTAAAAAAAACCCCTTCTTCCTTCAATGATGATTTGAGTGATTTGTCAACCTCATTATTAAAAATTCATGCCTTCCTACATGAATTTGTCTGCAGCTTTTAGACAATATTTGTTGTGGCTTTCTTCACTATATTAAAGAGCCCTTTGCTACCCAGAGGAGCTTTTGCTGTAATCAAGCCACTTTTTGGTCTTCCTTCATCTTTCTTTTGATTTCCAAACAGATTGATGAGCTCTTTGTCAAAAATAATTTTCTCTTTCCTGTCAAATTTTAAGTAATATTACAAATAGCAAATTCTGAGTTGTGAGCTCACTGAGATCAGTAAGATTTGGGCTCCTAAAAGCTCTAATGAATTTGCATGAAACTCCAGTCCTTATCTTTTTTATTATTTATTTATTCATTCATTTATTCATTTTAACCTTCTAGAGTGTCACTTATCTATATTTAAAGCAGTTGAGGCAATATCAACCCTTTTTGATTAGGTAGTACCATGAGGTGGTAAATTCAGTTTCTGTTAACTAAATGCATCAGAGATGATGCTTTTCATGGTTACAGTTCTCCAGGAATCAGGCCTGGCCCACTTCTCTATAATTTCAGAGATGATCTCAGTGTCTCTTTTGGTAATCTATGAATGCCAGATGGTTCAGTAGATCTGTGAAAATCTGCTTCCCGAGAGAATTCCAAGACAGATTTTCATGCCTCTTGAAATGTATTCTGTCAAGGAAACTTGAGGGTCTGTATGTGACTTTGCCTTTGTTAGTACATTGTGAATTTTTTTGTGGCCAGTTAAAAATGAGTTAACTAAGATAACATAATCATATGGACTAAGAATTCATAGACCACTTCTGAGGTAAAAAGCTTTAGAAAAAAATTTTTGCTTGTGATTTCTCCTCCTGTTTCACTTATTTTACTTTCATATCTGTTCTGCAGTTCAGTTTCCATCTGACTTATTTATCTTGTTATTTTTAAAGGTACTTTAAAAGGTGCTTTAAAGTATAATATATATAATATATATATAATATAATATAACCTGGAACATGGACACCATTTTAGCAGTCTCTGCATTAATTAGTACCTCTTCTTATGTGTGGTGCTGAGCTTTTTTAGCACAGTATAATGAAAAAATGGAATTTTC
>VZRS01013529.1:61950-128062 GCA_013398055.1 Ifrita kowaldi
TATATCTATATATATATCTATATATATATCAATTTAGGTTTAACAAAACCAGTACTATTTTGGAACAATTCAGATTAAACTGGAAATCTAACATGCAACTATTTATATTCACTGTGCAGTTCCATGTTTAGAAATGCCCACTGACAAAAAAATTCTAACAACTGTGCTACAACAGAAATGTAAGTGTGCCCAAATCTCCTCTCGATGAGGGACTTTTTACTTGGGCATTTTTATTTTAATTAAGACTAAAAACCATAGCAGGAAAGTAAAAATATTTCATGAGTTTTGAGACAAAAAAAATCAGCTATCTCTGTGGTCTCAGACTAAATTTTTCCCAGTGTAATACCTGAATTTTTGCTTTTCCTTTGTTGTTAGAAAGCATGTACAGTAAGTCTGCCTTCCTAGGATATTGTCAATATTTCATTATTTGCTTCTTTCTGTCTCTTCTGGGTCAAGTTGATTTTAAATCATTTCATCATTCTGAAGTTTCCTTTCCCAACTTGAATTGTAGTAAAACTGAATCAAAAGCTTTTAAGTTTTAGTTAAGTGAGATTATAAAATGTTTTTTGTACCTGATATCTGCATAGATCTGCATAGACCTGGAATGGAGAGGGAATCCAGAACCTCTTGTTTTTAGGAGCACAGGAAAACTCTGTGGTTCACAGTGAGGGGAAAAACGCATTTTTCTTTTGAGCTGGAAATTAAATAATCCATGAAAACGTGATAAAATCAGATGTGTACATACTCCTTTAGGTGTTGTGGATGTGTGCTGTGTATCTGAAACTGGAAAAAAAGCTACTTTTTATTCTTCAGTTTATGAATTACTCCTTTTCCAAGAAAGGAAGAGATTTGCTGTAGGATCAAGTAGAACTATGGTAAGGAAGAACCCTCATCAAGCTGTGCAGTAATCTGTTCCTTCAATACTATAATTTGATGAGAAACTCTAGCAGATTATAAACTATCAAATCAATAAGACAGCTCAGTATGACAAATAGGTATTCATTTTAGAAAATTTTTACAAAGTGAGACATATGATATATCTGCCATAATCCTTCATGACATTGTCTACTAATTTGGTAAACTAAAGTATGGGAGTTTTTTGTTTTGTTTTAAGGGTTTTTGCTGAGCTTGGTCTATTTTTATGTTTTTCGTGGCAAGACTTGTGACATGTTTATATTTAGTTACTAGAAAAATAAAACATCCATCTGGTGGTCCCCCACAGTATTAATTTTCTTGCTATTATGAGCTCTTTCTTAATACTAACCAAACCCAGGAAATCCCAGGAAATTATTTTTGAGACTATTTTTATCCCTGATTCACTTTTACTAGGATCGTACTATTACTATCATCAATGTGATAAGTCAGATAATCAAGCTGCTTATGGCTTATGTTGTGGCAAGCTGAGAGGAAAATATACAGCATGCAGGCCTTCACTGGTCATACTGAAACAAATAACTGGATGCACATAATCAGCTAACTCAAAATACAACAAGGCACAGAAAGATTGAGGTCAGACATGCTAGAATGAAATTGGGGTCTTTCTGATGTATGTATGCATCTCTGCGTGGGCAGAGAGCTGTTGCTTGCAGCTAAGCATGAACCAGATACTCTGGCATGGGTAAAAATATTTTTTTTTCTTGGCATTTTTTAATGGTTTGGAATAAAAATTAGGAAATTGGAGCTAAAGCACAGAAAAATTTCAGTGCAATCTATGCTTATTTTTTTAAGTGTACAGCATCACTAAGTTGATTATTTTGATTCACAGAATTAAAACATGAAGTTGTTCATGGGAACATATAAATGTTAAATAGTAGAGATTGAAGTCTTGTCTGAAGCCATTGTAACACATACAGATTAATGCTTTAGCGTATTTCTGGAATACTGGCTTAAAAAGTTGTTTCAAAGCTGTGAACTTCATTAGATAGTATTTTCTTCTGTGTTTTTCAAGCAGTAGGACTAAAGCAAGCTTAAATTGTTTTCCTGTCTATTATCCAGAAAAGCCTTTAGGAGTATGGGAGCTTCTGCTTCATTTATAGTACTTGAAGGCAAACAGAAATTTTGACTACCTCAAGGAAGTGATAGATACACAGGATTTCCTCTCCAGAGTGTGATGAAATGCCCTGTGCTTGACTGACTTGAGACAAAAGCTAACACTGTTATAAGAAATTCAGGTCTTTTTGCAGTAATGATGGGCTGATGCTTTACAGATCCATCCTTGTAGCAGGGACGAGAACATCTACCTTATAGTTAATGCTAAGGGAAGACTTTCCTTTCTCTGGGAAATTAATACTTTTTGCCCTGATGGAACATCCACTTTAAGTGTATTTTCCCATGAGCAGTAAAATTAGGTGCCACGGTTCCCCAAAAAGTGATATGTTCTCTGTCATGGAGGGACCTGGAGTCCTGTATCTACCTTGGCTGTGCTGGTTCAGTGTAACATCATGCAGGTCAGCCAGTCAGATATTGGTGATTGTACCAAGAAGGTCATTCACCCTTTGCAGAAACACTGTCAGTCCCTGAATAAGAAATAGGAGGCCATGGAGAAAGAAATCAATAAGACAGACACTAATGTAAGCTAAACTAGTATGACAAATAGCTGTTCTAGAAATGGTGTAATAATGCCTCTCACTTCTACAAAAAGACAAGGTTTCAGGAAACTTCTTACCTTTTCATGGGGAGGTCTGGCAAGGTTTGCATTGAGACTTCTCTGGTTATATTTCATTTGGTTTGTCTTTCTCCTTAACAACTTTATTGCCATATTAGGCAACCTTCAAATATTCTTTTTCCAGTTGTTTGTTTCTTGAAGAAGCTCAGCTAGAAGTGACCTCTACTCTTGTGGAAAGGAAGTGTTAATTTTTTCATACACAGTGAGACTTGCACCCCTCTTCCCCCTTTTTTCTCAGTGGTGCATGTTTGTGTTTTTAGCAGCTCCTTTGCTATTTAGCAAGGAAGGTGTCAAAAGAAGATTAAAAATAGGAAAATAGAAAACTCTTATGTGAAGAAAAATAGAATGGGAAAACTTGCTCTGGTACACAATTTCAAGTACTGGTCTCTGCCATAAGGTTCAGACTGTGTCTTCTGAACTCCTGCCATTTCTGCCTTTTGTCAGCAACTACAGAAGGATGAGCCAGAATTTGAGGTTGGGGCAGCAGAGTAAGTTTGGAGATACTTTTGAGGGAAAAATCTGCTTTCACATTTGTTGCACATTGGACACATTTGAGCCAGTGGCTGAATCCCATCTGCAAACCTGAATTTCCTCATGCTTGAACTAAGGGATGTGGTTGCTGTTAGCATTTTCTTTTCAAAGAGCATCTATAAATCCAGTATTTCACTTGACTTAAAAGGATATGTATGAAGAATACTGTTAACACCATTCATAAATTTCAACTGAAAATAGTAGTACTGTTTGTTTTTTCATTTCAAGAACTTTATCATAACTGATTAGGCTGATGTAATGAATATTCTGCAAAGTTTGGTTATGCTTAGCTGGGAAGTGTAATGTGAACACACCATGGGTGATAATGGCTGTCCAAGATGTTTCCTCCATGTGATGGTGGATGTTGCAGGTTGCAGAGTTTGCACTGATCAGATGAGGCTCTAGTTCATGGTTCTGTGCCATTTCTAGCTCTTGCTCAAGCTGTTCTGTAATGAAAAGGGCTATCTACCTTTCTTCTACTGGTTTAAACTGTGGCCAAATGATAACCGGATTGTGCCATGGGATACTGTAAGTGGAAGTACAACTGCTTGAGTCACCATTTGGCAGATGAGGGGAATATTGATTGAATACCTTTTGAAATTATAAGTTGATGGAGCCTGTGGTATAGGTAGAATTAATAATGGCTATACTGCTGGTGAAGAAACATAAAAGCAATGAGAATTAGTAATTGTGGCAAGAATAAATCCTAGCATAGATTTCAACAACCCTTATGTCCCATAGTGCAGCTAAAGTTAACAAGAGTTTTCTATATATTGCAGGTGTTCGTATAATATAAATGTTATCGTGGAAGTGCTAGACTTTGTATTAAAACAGG
This sequence comes from Ifrita kowaldi, assembly GCA_013398055.1. Taxonomy (NCBI): domain Eukaryota; kingdom Metazoa; phylum Chordata; class Aves; order Passeriformes; family Cinclosomatidae; genus Ifrita; species Ifrita kowaldi. The sequence goes on from VZRS01013529.1 coordinate 65,982, forward strand.
AGATACTCACTTGTCCCTTTTACAGAAAGCAGTTTCTGAATCTTTCACAATGACTTGAAACTCTTCCTCCTTTTCATGTATATTTTTTACTTATCAAGATTAATTATTCTTTTCTCATGCTTTCTAGTTCTCTAGCAAAAATACTTTTCTATCTGATTCCTTTGCCTGGTAGTAGTAACATCTTTCATTTGTTTTATTCTATGAAGTTCATTTTCATTTTGCCTTGAAAACAGGCTTTCTGTTCTTGGTCCGCTGTTTTCTCAACCAGTTCTAAACATTGATGATAAGAATTGTGAACAGACCTTCAATAAGGCCTTGTACAATATTATTATTTAGTATATTTCCATGTGAGATACTCCTTGTCTCACATAAATTTGTTATTTTAACCATTTTTCTAGCCACTGCAGAGAAGTATGTCTCCATGCAAGGCTGAAAAAAAATGTCAATAAGTATTTTACAAAGCATTACCTTAAGAAACTGGCAGAAACTGTGTAGAATTGTTGCATTTACTACTCTTTAGTTTTTTCCTGAGGCTGTAGATTGTTTCCCGGACTGGCATAAAAGCTAAGACTTCTATCAAGTGAATCAGCTTATGTGCCAGTAATACCCTTGGCAGAAATTTTGAAGCTGACCATACAGAGATTTGAGAATCACAATGCGGAGATAGTGTATTGAGATTAAAATGCTAACTTGGTATGTGTAAAGGAAACATGGAGAAGCTTGTCAGTAAAAGAGCCCCAGATCATTCCTAAATCATCAGTTTGACCTGAATAAAACAGAGCTCAGTTCTTGTAACTGTACTTTTCATAATATGAAGGCTATGCTTAGCATTGCGTCTCAGCTTTTGCAATATGATTTCAGCACAGACATTATTTGCATTAATGTAGTCTTGAGCATGACAAAGCCCTTGACATCCATATGGTTTATTTGACCTTTTCACTTTGAATGAGAACCTAATTGTTTTTTGAAAAAGCAGAAAAATACAAAAAGTAATCAGCAAAAGTACTGTTATGGAATTGACTCTTGCAAGCAGGAGGTAGAGTTTTTTTATATCCTAAATATCAAATACATCCACAGATGCTCAACAAAAAAGGCACTTCTTTAATGCAAAAGCTGAGTGTGCTGAAACAAAGATAGAAAGCATTCCATCAGCAGATGAAGATGATGAGCCAGCATGTTCCCTAGTAGGCCAGAAACTCAAAACCAGCGAAATATGTTTCATACTGAATGAGCTAAATTTGCACAGTAACTTCAACTTTAAATATAGTCAAGTCTGTTTCAATCACCAGTTTTGTTTGCTAGACATGACACAGTTCAGTAACGACACAAGTTAGTAATATGGAATCTGCTTTGAAATGATCCATTTCTAGCTTACATAGAAGAGGTCAAAAATACATAAGCCTTTTCCTGGGTTTTGTGAGTCTCTTACAAAAGTGTGTATAATACCTTCATTCCATGCATACAGATTTGCAGCTGATGATGAACTTTTCATCTGTTGAGGCTTTGTAGCAAAATTGAGGGCCTTGTACCTTGTGCGGAATATCTATGGCTAACTTTGCTGTGAATAGTTATTATTATATATATACTGTCTTTGTTAACAGAGAAGGTAGTTATAAAGTTATTCTGAAAATCAACTGGAGGGTTTTGTAACACTGGAAACCTGGACAGTGTACCCAGTTAAAGTAATACATAACATCTAGCACTGCAACTAAATCAGAAAATAGGGTTTGCTGAGACAGTCCTCATGGAAGTGGAAGAGGGCTTAACATCTGGTTTTGCTTTCCTTTCAAGAACTTGGGTGAACGTTTAATACTGAAACATATTAAGGAGTGTAGTTCCTGGAATGATGGAGGCCTTCCTTGATATTATCTATGTACCTTGAACATATTTTCCAAGTGACTGGAAAAAGGAAAACATTGTTAACCTCTTTTAAAAGAGGGGAAAGGAGGGCCCCAGGAGCTACACACCTGTCAGCTTCACCTCTGTGCCTGAGAAAATCATGGAACAGATCCTCCTACAAGCTATACTAAAGTACAGGGGGATGGGGAGGTCATTTGAGACAGCCAGCACAGCTTCACTAAGGGCAAGTCCTGCCTGACCAACCCATTCAACTACATCAGTGGACAAGAGAAGGGCTTCAGATGCCATTTATCTGGATTTCGGGTCCCTTCCAACCCAAGCCATTCTTTGATTCTTTGATTTTGAAATTGCCTTAAATCTACAGCTGCTGTGGCACAACAGCCTTTGGGTGTTCTAGGTATAGAACAATTCTTTGCCCATAAGTGAATGTAAAATAGAGCAATACACCTCATGCCTTCTCTCCCTCCTCAGAGCAGGTTTGTTTAACTGAGCACAAATAGGCATTTGTGGGGCATTTAAAGAGTACTGTTTTACCCCAGTGACAGTGAAACTCACTTACTGCAAAAAGTCCACCCTCATTTTCTTAGTCATGAAGAACTAATTATTTGCAGACTTCAATATTGAATTTAAATACTTGAGTTTCCTAAGAAGGTTTTATTCAGAAAGTAGAGAAAGATAAGTGATTTTGTTTACTTGCCCAAAGCAAGCTGTAGTTATTGGCAAAGAAACAGCTAAGGCAAGAGATTATTTGTTCTGAGTGTGATTTGCTGAATATCATGTCTCCTGACCTTTGATCAGATGAGCATTATTGGAGATTATTTGGATCAATGGTGGCATATGACATACTTCAAGTATCTGTACAGAATATATCTGATTATAGCAGATTAGTACCTGTAGATATAAAATGTCAAATCTACTGTGCATATTTAGGCCTTCCCAAACATCTGTTCAGTGAGATCTGAGGTTGTTGTTTTGTATATGCTGAGGGTTTTTTGAGGTGAGTCTACATTTAAAAAACAAAATTAAAAAGGCCATTAAGGAAATTAGTAGTTTAATGTGAATAGGACATTTGAGATTTCACTTGTAAGGCTGAACAAACACTTGGTTTGTTATTTGTCCGGAAACAACTAAAATTAAATTTGTAAGAAAGTATACATCTGTTCTGCTCTGGAAGCTGAGATAAACCCCTTTTTTCTTAAGTTAAAACATGAGAGGTGAGAGCTAAGAATATGGAAAATGAGCATACTGGGTAAAGAGCTCATCTGTATACTGGTGTGATTCAAGAACTGAAATTGTTTTCATGACTTTTAGTATTTAGGGTACAGTTAGGCTACTATTTTTCTTTCTAAATAGAAGTTACTTGAAGACTTTTTCTAAGTAGCCATTAGAATGTGTAATATTTTGTTTCCATATAGGAATTGAGAAGTTAATTTCTTCAGAGTCACAATGTATAATACACTGCACTGGTTCTTTACTCCGTTTTCCCCAGCCCTCACTGGCTGATGTTCTGTCTTTTCATGAGAAAAAAGCCATGAAATCTTTTAATTTACTGCCCTCTTACTCTCTGTGTAGTAACTAATACTTTCTTTCATCCTTTCTCTGACTTTCCTTACTTCATTTGTTTTGTAAGTTTTTAAACAGATCATTTGCCACTTTGCCAAGATGCTGCTGGTTTAGGCCTATGTAGGCCTTTAGACATAGTGAATGATAAAGCCTGAGAACAGACATTGCCCAATAAGGGCCCAGTAAGTGAATCTCAACATTATAATGTGTTTTATTTCTGCTCATCATGACATTGTAACTTAGATAACTCAGTAATTTGACTTAACTTTTGTGCATCCTAGCTGTGACCATGAATTCAACATCACCTTTGTGGCTCCAAGCTGCAACTTTGAGCCAAAGCTGACATTACCTAAATTTGTTAGAAACTACTTACAAATGGTAAAGCCTCGAAATTCAGATATCATCAGAACATGGATTATTGATTGCATTAAACTTCTGCATCCATAAAATATTAAAAATATACGTATCCAGTGAGCTATGCTTAATGACGTCTTACTCTCCAAGATGCCAGTTTTCAAAAAGTCATATGGAATGAGACACTGCATCTGTCATGTTCTTATTATTGCATGTGGTCATAAAGTGGACATTTTGAGGTAGTGTTGTTTCAATATTTCATGATTTTGGAACTTTTCTTTCTTTCTTTCTTTGCATTCCGGGAAGCAAATGACCCAGTCCTTTTTTCATAAAAGAATTACATAATATATGCAAGAGGTTTTCAAATTGGAGATATTCAAACTGGTAGTCACATCCACTGCAAACTATATATTTTCTATTTCAATAACAGAATACTGTTTTCAGTTGCAGTTTTCATCATTTTGATTGCTTTCTAAAGTCATGAGTAGAAAAATTAGTTGTAAAAAAGATTACTTTTTTCATATGTGTATGTAGTAATAAATGTACAATTCTGTACTTTTGTAACTTTATTTCTTTACACGAGAGTGTCTTTTTCTGTGTTTCCAGAGGTGTTCTGTGCAAATTTGACTGTTATAACATAAATGAAATTGTTTCCATTACTTTGTTTCTAAGGACAGAAGTTTAGTTGCATGCATGTTTGCTTTCAAATACTGAAGCAACTTTGCTTTTAGATTGCCAACAGATTTAGATTGGTTTTAGAATATCAACAAAGTATCTTCAGTTGTTTCTTTGTTCTAATTCAGAGTGCGACTCATTAGACTTATGATCAAGACTACTATTAATTCACATATTTTGAATTTAAAAATAGTATTCTTTCCTGTTTTAAAACTCTTTAAAGCAATTACAAAATGTAATAGTGAGATAAGGTGTGAGATCCTTAACTTCAAGGGACTGAACAGCTTTCAGGAAACTGGTATGTTGGAATAATTAGTGGTTTCCTCTAAAACCCAGCACTAAACCTTACATCTTTCTGCCACACCTCCTTCTCAGTTCCCTTCCAATGTTTCTTTGACTATCCCTGATGCAATTCACCTAAGAAATCAAATCTCTTTCTCAGCTGCTCTTCTACATAATAGTTCAGAAATAGACTTAAAATATAATGAAAACCAAGAGGGTAAGTTTAGATGTAGCAAAAGGGAGATACTCCCCAGTATGACTGATCATACATAACCAAGATGTTGGATTTGTCTCATTCTTGAAAAAAGTTGCTGTATCACTGAATGAGGCTTTAGTAGTTTCAGCTTCATAATTCTTTGGAGAAAAGAGTGACACAGAGTTAGCGTTGTATCAGCGTGCCATCCAATTTCTCTCTCTGTATCAGTGGTCTGGTACATGATTAATGCTTTGACTTCAACCTGATTAATGCTCTTCTTAATTATTCTCTAAATTAATATCAACAGGTAAATTTTAGGCTTGTTTCCTTAGTCTCTTTGAAACAGCTGCACTACTTACTTCATGTGCTAGTATTTTTTATGGTCAGGGAACAGATCAAGGCACTAATCACAAAGACATCTTTATCTTCCCTCTAAACTTTGCATCCCTCTAGTCTTCTGTTTGCTAGCTTCTTTTTTGGTTGGCTTTTTTTTTTTTCTTTTTGTAACCTTCAAGTAGGTTCCATTATTGTACACATAGACTTCTCTCCTTTCAAAACCCACTAATTTAAGGCAGTTTATGGAACCAATGACTTTTTGTGGATTAATGATTATCAAACTAATGAGTAATATCTGTGTTCAGTACTGTATTATGTTGAATTCTAATTTGGCTCTGGGTTTAGAGTTCTGGGATATGGACTACGTCCATTCATTTTCAAAATCTCTGTCTCTCTGTATTTAAGTTTCTTTAAATTGTGTACCCATTTCCTTAATTTCTTGTTCTTTGTTATTATTTTCTGTAACTTCATTAAAATTCTTATAAATGGATTTGACCCCTTAGCTCTGTGTTTTATAGCTTTATCACATATTTGGCATTTAGCTCAGCCTTCAGCTACAAGAGTGGCTCTACTACATTGCTAATACTTCTCCTATTCTTGTACTTCACCTTCCTGTGGCTTCCAGTTCCTTCAGTGTTCTCTGCTCTCCTTTCCCTCCCATTTTTCATTTGCTGATTTCTTCATCCATGGTTATCTCAGACCTGTTTATAACCACATTTTAGAAATTGTAGTCCATCTTTCTGTATGTAACCTGATAGATTAATATACATCTTCTGTTTTCTTTGGTAATACTTGTGATCCCTGAATTCTGTTGCTGGGCTCTGTCTGTAATTGCCTTTACATCTATATTTTGAGTGTCTCACTGAGAAGTCTTCCTTATTCAGCCCTCTATTTTTCTGCTAAGTTTTCCCAGCTAGCTGTCCTTTGTCCCTTTTAATTTGCTAGATAACATTTTCTGCAAAGAACTATCTCTATTTCTCCTTTACTTGGGTATTCTTTTGTCAGCTAATTAAGAATTCGAGATAAAAATTGTCAAATAGAATCTGAAACTTCCTCTTGCTGACCCCTGCAGAGCTCATGTGTTCTCCAGCTTGAATTTCTTTAGAAGTTCTCACTTTCACTATAGGAGCAATGAGGCCTATAGGTTTTCTCTGAATACCATTTTAAAGATGCAGCCTTTACTTTCTGTCTCCACTTTTGTCCATGCTTTTGTCCTATTGTGATTCAATGGTTGCAACATCCTTCTCTCTGACCTTTGCAAATTCAATATTTCTTTACTTTCATCTAGATTCAGTTCTTGCTTCAAAGTTAATTTCCTGCCCTATCATTTTGCCCATCTTTTACATTCCTCCACTGGCTCTCATGTTGAGTATGTCTTTGAGCTCAGACAGAACCTAAAGCACCCCGACAGATCCAGCTTTCATCTCAATCTTGTTAGTATTACAGGTTTAACTTAGTGGTTCACCTACCTACTTCGAAGTTGAACTTTAACCATTCCTCTGTCTGCCTTTAGGCATCATCATGGCCCAATGCCGCTGCATTCCTCAAGTCAGAATTTCAGATTTTAGTTCCTCCTGTCATGAGCTACTTCACCACTTCACATACACTACTTCAGAAAGCTATCCCTGTCATTCGTAGTTTACCCTGATGCCTTCAGAATTTACTACATGCCATTTCCTTTGCCAGCCCTTGCCTTTCATATTCTAATGTATAATATGCTGCATCCAGCAGAAAATGTATCTCTCTGGTTTCTGTAGTCCCTACTCAAAAATCCTACCTGAAATATAGCTCAATAAACCTTGAGGCTTCTTAAGCTCAAACAGAACCAAAAGCACTCTCTGACAGATCCACCCTTCATTTCAAGGTTTATTGAAGGCATTACAAAGCAGGAAGGGACTGTAAGACCCCTAGTAACAGAGAGTGCAGAAGCTGACTAACTGTCACTGTCTGGGTTCCACACTGTGATTTTAGTTCCACCTGAAAAGCTGGCTTTGACTGTAAAGCAGTAACTCACATGGCTGGGAATAAGCCATAAGACAACTTTTCTATTTTTCACTTGTCTTGCAAGGAGCCAGTGTTATCTTTTAGTTCTTAGATCTAGCTCTGTCAGCTGTGGAACACAGCATATGCAGACATACCTGTAAGATGCTTGCTCTGGCTATTTACTGCCTCATCTCATTTCTGGTATTTCTTGTCCACCAATAAATCTTCCTCTTCAGCCCCTTACTTTACTAAACTCTGATCCCAGTCTTAACAGTAACCCTAGTCATTCTGTCAGTCCTAGGCTAAACTGATTTGTGTGCCAGTGCAACTCCCTGTAACACACTGATCCATATGTTGACAAGAAGGCCCTGCAGGAAGCATCCTCAGAGAGATGTGGGTTCCTATTAGGTGTGCTCCATGCTGGCACTCCCCTAGCTGGATACAGGCTAGTCAGTGTCTGACAGGAAGTCTGCTCTGTCTGGCCTGACCATCAGATGGTGCTGACCATGTCAGTTCCATTGGTATCAAACTGGGTTTTGATTACAGCTGTTCAGTCCAAACTCCCTACAATTACAAATTTCCGTGCTGCTTTTATACTTTCAGGTAACTTTATTTCAAAAGTCTCTTTGAAGTTTTTCACCAAATTGCAAAATGACTGAGGTTGAAAAGGACCTCTAGATATCATCTGGTCCAACACCTTTGCTCAAGCCTGACTGGGTCTAGACAGCTTTTGAATACCAAGGATGAAAACTCCATCACCTCTCTGGGCAACCTATTCAGTCACTCTTAGAGTAAAAAAGTGTTTCCTGATGTTCAGACAGCACCTCCTGTGTTTCAGTATGTGCCCATTGCCTCTGTCACTGGGCATCACTGGCAAGAGCCTGCCTCCACCCTATTTTCACCATCCCTTCCGATATTTATAGATACCTTCCCTAGGCCCTCTCAGCCTTTCCACATAGGAGAGATGCTCCAGTCCCTTCAGCTTCCATATGGCCCTTTGCTGGATTGTCTCCTGCATGTCCTTGTTTCTCTTGTACTAAGAATCTCAGAACTGGCCTCTGCACTCCAGGTGTGGCCACACCAGTGCTGAGTAAAGGAGATCACCTCCCTTGACCTGTTGTCAATACTTTGCCTAATGTGACCTGGGATACTGTTTGCCTTCTTTGCATTGGCTCATCTATAGTGGTTGAGTTAAGCTAATGGTTGTCTTCCTCTTCAACATGTTTGGTTGGAACCTGATGATAGTCCTCCTTTTTAATATGATAATTTGGAGCAAACATCCTTCAGGCATTTTGGTGTAATCAATAAATGTATACACACAGTATTTACACTCACAGTGGTATCTTAGCAGGTGGTATTGTCCAGACCATTTTCTAAGGTTGGCATTAAAATTTCCTGTCAAGTCTTCATTGTTAAGGGCACCAACTATCATTTTTTATTCAGATTTGCAATGGGCCCAGTAATTGACCTAGTTCTTTAACCTACTTTGGATTCCTTCCTGAACTCTGATTATAATCTCAATACTAACCCTTTCCAAGCAAAAGCCCCTAATGGGTAAAGAACCAATTTTTGTCTGTTGACTGCTGGTTACATCTCTCGTACTAAACCTATCAGCAATACCTGATCCTTTCAATGCCTATGAACAGTGTACTAGTATACTAAACCTTTCTGATACTTGATATGTTTGTTTTCAAAAGCACAGATTTTTGCATCTGCCTAATCTGTTAGTTGTTTTCCATCATTTTGTCTGTTTGTTGGTTTTATCTGACTTTAGCACAAACAGGGTCCACGTGGTTGCTTATTTTTCTAGTCTCCATTTAAACAATGAGACTTGTATTACTGCTTTTCAGTAAGCTGACGCTTTTTGGTGGAGCTTTTGTGCCAGCACTATCCAACTTCTGTCATCTCTGATGCTGGAGACTGATCTGACTTGCAACATGTTGTGGCAGTCCATTTACCAAAGGAGATATTTAGCAAAAAGTGCATAATATATGGACAGTCAGCAACAAGACTGGCAATCACCGTGGCAGTGATCAGTCCTCTTGATCAGAAGGCTTGTTGGTGGTGACAGTTGAGTCACAGGGCCCTTTTCTGCCCAAAACCAGCAGTAATAGTTTATGTTAGTTCACTTATAGTTTCTATCATATAGTTTGCCCTGGTTTTGTCTGGGGCAGAGTTAATTTCCCTCTTAGCTGGTAGTGTTAATAGCTAGTAGTGTTGTGTTTTGGATTTAGGGTGAGAATAAAGTTGATAACACACTGCTGTTTTAGTTGTTGCTGAGCAGGGGTTGCCCTAAGTCAAGGACTCTACGGCTTCTCATGCTGCACTGTCAGCAAGCGGGCTGGGGGTGCACAGGAGGTTGGGGGGGACACAGCTGGACAGCTGACCCCAGCTGGGTTAAGGGATATCCCACAAAGTTATGCTCAGCATATAAACTTGGGGGAAAGGTGCCTGGGAAGCCAATGCTTGGGAGCAGTCTGAGCATCATTTCGTTAGTGCTGAGCAATTGCTCTTCATTTGCATCATCTGCTTTTCTTGGGTTTTATTTCTCTCTCTTTTTTTTAAATGTTACTTTTCATTACATTTTAAAAAAAATTATTATTTTATTTAAATTATTTAACTGTTCTTTTCTCAACCAATGAGTCCATGAGTTTTCTTACTTTCAGCCCTCCAGATCTCTTTCACATCCCACTGTGGGGGGGGCAGGGAGTGAGGTGTGTGTGGTACTTAGTCACCATTTGGCATTAAACCATTACATCAGTGCACACATGGCCCATAAAATCATGCTAGTTCTCAAATTACTGACAATTAGTGAAATTTGCAAAGTGCATGTTTAGCAATCTCACCACTAACCTCAAGTACATGAAACTTGTTTCAGTTTTACTGCTGTGTCCATGGCCAAAAGCAGCATGTCTTCTGCAAGATGTTCAGCATCAGGCATTTGGTGGCTGGGGGATATATGTATCTATGCCACAAAAATTAAATTTGGGGCCCACAGCTGAACTGTGTTCCAACTATTCTGTGTTCCAACTCAGATTTGGGTTTTGAAAGTCTAATAAGCTTAAGCCAAAATGGTGTTCTTCTCTAAAAACTAGTCTTAGAAGCAGCCTATGGCTTTACTAGTATTTTATAAGCTCGCATTAGAATGTGAATTTAGTGGCTACTTCATTTACTAGTAAATTAAACAGTGTGAAGGCATGGGCCCAAGCACTGTAACTCATTTAGTTATGTGACTGTGTTGTTACAAAATGCCTTGGCATTATTCTCACCTTGCACTTTCCCAAATAATTCCAAGATGTGGTTCAGTTGTTATTCCAGTAGGCAGTCTGCATGTGGATTTTCTCTCTGGTCAGTGTTTACTGGTATGTGTGTGGCCAGTCTATGCCAGCTGGCCTTGTAGTCAAAGACTGGCACTCTTAACTGAGTCACAGAAGTGTAGACAGTGCATCTGTTCTACAGAGACTTTACAGAAAATGCTTTTATTCTGCAATAAATGTGCCATAATTTAGAATAGTTTTATTGCTCTTTCATTCACTCTAGGGCTGTATTGTAGCACACCCAAGAGGCCATAAATTCACTCTACTTTATACCCCTCCAAGTCTTTTATCTGTAGCAGTGTTCCTTCACAAAATCTTCAAATCATTATGGTATGTAAAGATGAATAAAATGAAAGGATATTGTGGTCAGAGAAGTTTGTTGTCAAGCATATGCCATACCTGTCTATACTGGAGCATTGAATATATATGTTGGCTACTGTACTAATTGATCTTCAACCAAAATTTCTGTATTTCTGTTTTGACCACCGTGTTTGTGGGAGTGGGGTGTGTATTCAAATACCAATAACAAATAAGGATTTTCCACGATGTAGTTTGTCTTTCTTGCAGTGTGCATACTCACGAATCTCAATGATTTTAGTATCATATGCTGTATGTAGCACTGTAGCACCATCTTGTGTGAGCTGCAAATGTGGTTTCTGTATTTGCATTCAGCAAACTTCATGTGGAATGTAACAATTTTATTTAAAACCCTTTTATACAAAACTGAAATTGGGAAAGGAGAACATGAAATAGATCCTCCTTATAATCTGTGTGCTAGGTTTCATAATAGTGCATTCATTTAAGATACCTCATTGTTAGGATGATCCATGTAACTATGGAGCATGGGACGCTGAACTCTGGAGGCAAGAAATGTGCATTCTGTCTGCTTTGTGCTACAAAACTACAGAATTAAAGCACAGAAGTTGGAATCTTTATGAGAAATAAAATCAAACAAAACTATAGCGTGGGAAAAGGCTGCTAGGGAAAATTAAGTAGAAATGGCTATGAAAGAGCTGACAGGAATAAAGCTGAAAAATGCTTTTAAATGATTGCAGGTAGCAAATGGGGCAAGGACACAGAACTGAGTGTTCATATTCAGCTGTAGTGCTTTGAGGTTTCTCTGTGTTTGGAAGGATGCACATGTACAGGGGCAAAAAATGGGAAGAGAAACACATAAAACAATTTTGTTCATATAACAGAGGAAACAATAATTGGAGGCATGGTTGTGGTGCATTGAATATACTCCTACCCTTTGATATCTCACACATGGATCTTTTTTCCCACCTTTTCATGCTTTAATTTGTGCCTCATTTCTCTTCATTTTTCTTCCTGCTTTTACAGAGCCAATTTCAGAATACTCAGCAGTTTGTGTAAGAGAAATTTCAGTATTATTGCAGGTTCAGCCATGGAGATGGTAACTACTAGTTACTACCATTGCTGTGAGTCCTGCATATCACAGTGGTCTTGACAGCTCTTCTGAATGTAATGAGAAGAAGCTCTCACATCACTTTTAGCACTTTCAGTCTTTTCTTTTGCTCTGTCAAATATCTATTTTTTCCATATATATTTTGTGCAGTTTTAAATATATAGTAACTCCAATTCTCTTGAATGATTATTCATTTAGGTGGTGGAAACACATAGGTTTAGGAACTCAAAGTATAGGAATTTGTTGCCTTCGCTGTTATGTATAAAAGGAACTTTTACCCATGTGTGCTGCCTGAATGTGGCACAGGGGTAAAACACACCTGTTCTTCCTTTTTATCTGCAACTGAGTCTTAACTATTTTCATGCCATACCACCTAAAGAGTTCTGGGCCACAGTATTTTCTGACTATTCTTCAATTAGTACTAGGAGTAAAAAGTTCAATTTTTGCTTTTGTGGGTTTTTCTGCAATTTCCTCAATCAAAATATCTAGCTTCAAACCACACTGTGCATGGGAGCACATCGTATCATCCCATCTGCATCAAATGCTTGAATTCTTGGAGGAAAATCATGTAATTGCTGAATATTCAGTCTGTCAGGGTTTCAGATGTGACAGGAAAAGTTACTTAGAAAAGCTGCATTGCTGCCTTTTTTGGTAGGAGTAACTGATGGAGATATGGACCTGATAAGCATGGTTTTATTTTCTCATCAAAAGAAATAGTGTTGTGTGACTTTAGATCGTGACTATAGATAGCAGGAGAGAGAGATTGTGTGATCAAGAAAGATGGCATTTGACTTCTCTGCAATCAAATCTCTCCCAGCTCATGGCTAAATAATTTTGTATTAGTCTTTGATGATTGCTGAAAATGCAGATCATGAAAAGAAAGCACTGGCCTGTAGAATGAACATATATATTGACAGATGCTGTAGAAAAACTCTGTGCTGTTTATGCATACATTTGTGGTCCATTGTTCTTCTCTGTCCTCTTTTGGCTACAGTTTGTGTTTATAAGCCTTAGAGAAAAGAATTTTTCCTCTTTTTCCTCTTTCTTTTGAAATTATAAAAGCAACCAGAAGAAAAGATCTGTGGCTGTCAGTTGTTGAAGACAGACTGCAAAAAACAACAAAAAAAAGTTGTATCAGTGCTTCGCTAGCCACCCTTTCTAGCTCTGCGCTTGCAATGTGTAGACTAATGAGAGCTTGGGTTTCCCCTTTTGCAGCAGTTTGGACAGCAAGAAGGTGCAGCTAATGCTAAAAGCCTTTAATCTTGCAAGCTTGAGCATTTGTACAGCCATCATGTCTATATGAGCAATACATCCTGAAATCTCTCTACATGACTGTGTAAACATTATTTCCTCTTAACTAATCATCCATTGCACCTTCCATTTTTCACTTTTAGATTCACTCATGTGAGAGATTTAACTGTTCTCTAAATCAACATTAATCTAATGTAACTACCTCCTGTAGCTCAGACAGTTGAAGGAATTGAGAGAAAACATAATTATTATTATTAAACTGAAGATCCTCAGATTAAAAGTTCAGTGGTAATAAATATTGAGATATTGGGTAAAAAATTTCTACAGGAATAGAGGATGGATTATAGTATCCAAGATTTCCACAATTTTAAAACTATTTTGGAATACTCATGGCATGATTCCAACCCCAGCTGAGGACAGGAAGAGTTATGTAAGAGATTGGTGTAAAGAAAATAAAAGCCATTTGTATATGTGACCAAAAATACCACTATACAAACCAAGTCATTTCCAGTACATCAAACCGTAATCTGTTCCTTCCACTGGCACATTTTGTGTGTTCTGTTTAATGTCTGAGATACACCAAAATCCCAGGCACTGCAAAACCTATGGAACAAGAAGGGAAGCAGTGTGGATATTTTGTATTTTGTCATCCTATATCCTGAGTTTTGATTAAAAAATCAGATTTTCTCCTTTGAGTTTTGCAGTTTCTATGAAGAAGCTGTCACAGAGAACACCAGCAAAAACTCAAACCTGAGTAGTGGCTCTGGTAGCAGTCATTCAGGAAACACTCGTGCTTTCCTCAACATACCACTTTTGTTTCCACTGTCTCTGACTGTATGAGGCATACAGAAAAACAGCTGATCTTTATTTTGTATAGAGTATTGTTTTATTACATAGAATGTACTGGTAGGCTGGAATTCAAATTTCACTTAACTAAGAATGTAGTGGAAATGGAGGGGATTTTTCATTAGTGGTTTATATGCTCATATAGATTGTTTTAGTGTCTTTGTCACCCTTTTCTACTGTCATTTAAGAATATTCCATTTAAGAACTTAGTGTATGTGCTGACACTAGTAATCTCCTTTTTATTTAATTTCTTTAATTTCAGATAACTCTTGGAGTGATCCAGTAGAAGTGACTGCACTTTATTCATTTGAAGGACAACAGCCAGGTGACTTGACTTTCAAAGCCGGAGACAAAATCACAGTGACAACTAAAACAAACTCCCAATTTGATTGGTGGGAAGGAAGAATAGGAGGAAAAACTGGCATCTTTCCAGCCAATTATGTTGCCATAAGTAACAACTAAATTTTTACAGAATAAAATGTTGAGGCAGTAATATATTTACACTTTAAAATATATTTTAATTTTTCAGATTTTATTAAGATGAGATTTTTGATCAATACTATTCTAACAAAAAAAAACCTAAATGCTTTGAATGACCATAACTTTCCCCTAAATTTATTTCTTAAGTAAACAGTAGGTGGTAGTCAATTTATAAGACCTTTATTTTTGAGCAAGTTGCCCTATAAAAAGTAATCCAATTTGTGTATAGTTTCAATTCTGTCTTACTATATGGATTAATTTTTTACATGAGGGAAAAATTAGAAACAGTTTAGAATTAGACATGCTGAAAAAAATGTTGATTTCTATTAAATTGTTATTTATGGTCTCTTTCTTTAATAAATGCTCTTAAATTTGCTTCAAACCATGTCTGAGTCAGAGTTCTTTACTTGATAAATACAGATGTTTTTTCACAGGTATGGCAGATAAAATCACCTTCATACTTGGTTTTAAAAATCACTCTAGATATTGCAGTTTTTTAGTAACTACTTTATATCTGGTCTGTAATGTTTCTCATTGTTAGGCACACAAAGACCTTTTTTAAAACAACTCTGACAGTTAAACAGTTCAGCTGCTCTGATAGCTTGCCTTGCCCTCATCTTTGGAGAATTTAAGTAATTCTGAAAGTTTGTTTAGTAAAATGCATGAATAGTCCCTCAGAAAACATATATGCTTATCCTTGATTCCTGTAGGAACTTGTTCCACAGGGCTCTCTATCCACAAGATAGAGAAATTTCTGCTTCACAAGTGAGCTTGAATTCTTCCTGCTTCTTCCCATTTAAAACCTTTCGTGTGTTAATCTTTAAGGAAAGAGCAGCATAAACTACAGGGTAAGTAGAGTACATTTATAACAGTAAGATAGGGAAGATGGTTCCATAGGATAGATGTGATGGTAATGTATAGCACTATCATTCTCAGGTTTCAACTTCATTTTGAGTATATTTGTAAATCGACTTTATTTTACAGATACAGATACTGCCTTTAAAGTTGATGTGACAAATCAGAGCAGAGGTGAGAACAAGACTTTGAGTTTTTTAGAATCAGTTTTGTTCCCTTCTCAATGCTGAATATGCTAAATTTGCCTCTTCTATGGAGTTAATGCCAAGATGATAATTATGTTCCATCAGTCTCAGGTTTTCCCCACTTGAAAATGTATCAAGTCCTTGTTTCTTCTAACTGTGCCATGAGGACCAGAAAATCAGTGTGTGATCTTTCCAGCAACCAAGTTATAGTTGATCTGTTATGATCCACTAATCTATCAGGTAATCTTTAGCTTTAAGTTACCCCATCTGAATGGTAAGGCTAGGCCTAGTGTAGATGAAGACTTAGCATTAGGAAGTTATTAAATTCTAATTATTGGCAAAAGCTTCTGGATTTCTTTCAGACTGGGCCAAAATACATTTTGATAAACAAACTCAAAATGAGACAGAAGAGACTGAAACCATAGTCAAATGTGTTTACAACCTTTCAGTGAAAATCCTTCATATGCTTTACCTCATAAAAAATCAGACAGAGACCTGTCTTCAAATAGATACCACCACCAAACAGATCCACACTGCTTGCACATGGTTTTTTAGTAAATATTTTCCAGTTGGTGGGAAAGAGTTATACAACCTCAGGTAGCTGCAGTGGAAATGCACGCTATGCTTGTAGAAGGGCTGCTGTAGCATCTGCCAGTTTGAGGTGAGAAAGCAGGTTCTGTGCTTACCTATCTTTGACAGACTGGATCTATTGCTTCCTAAGCCAGAAAACACCAAATAGGCCACTATCAGGACTCAGTGAACAGGATTTCTAATAGTATGATAGTCCCAGAAGCTAGATATTGTCATATATTCACAAAGAATAACTCCTGCATTTATGATATCCTGTTGCTGCACTGCAGTTACACAGTTTTTAAGCTGAAGCATCCACTAGCAGAATTCTGCTGTAATAATTCATTAGTCATTTCCAGAAGGCTTGCTGCTTTTTCAGCCAGTGTACTTGCTTTTATGTAGAGTTGTTAAAGCTTCTTAACTCATCTCAAGTGTCTTCTTCCATGAAAGTGTCAGAATTTATGAACTTGCAGCGTAAAATCTTTTTATTGTTTATGTAAATCCAGTTTCTTGGATTGTCTTAGCTGAGATTGCAGAAAAATGAAGATTTGTCTAATCGCTGTGTTCAGGATATTTGTAGACTCTGCAGGATATCACTGATTAATTGTTAAGTCCAAGCTGCATTTTGAGGGGGAAATATTAAATGGAAAGGATATCTTATAACTGGAACGTGTCTTACTTCATTTAAATGTAATAGAGGAAAGAGAACATTCAGCAAATTAGCCTAATTCAAGAAAAGTCATTGGTTGTCAGAAACAAACCTTGAAGCACTCCAGAACTCTGCTGCCTGATTCCAAATGCCATTGACACAGGCTGGATCAGCTCAGATCAGTGGGTTTAGGCTAATTCCAAAAGCGTTCTTACAGTAAAAACACTTTACAGTAAAATGCAGTCTGCACATTTCAGTAAACTAGGAGATGTCTAAGGAAGCTGGTATCTCAGGTTCTCTGCAGTAGGTCTGTAGAATGAGAGCTTTGGTGGATCGATGCCACGTTTATTCCACAGGGTCCCTCGTGGACAGGCTCAGGCGGCGCTCCGATAGCACCGACGCGTGCACATGATCTCACCTTCGCAGATGTACGCGAACAGCCACTCACACGCACAGTCTACGCACGAACTGGAGGCGAAGAGGCAAGAGGGGTTCTCTGCATGTAATTCCAAGACATTTAATGGCAACACACCCGAAAGGAAACAGAGGCAATAAAAACCCTGAACCAAAAGTCCACGCCGGTTTTATCCCAAAAACTCCCAAAGGCGGGCAGAGCAGCCAAAGCCAATAGTCGGAGGGCTCGGGGGCAGAGGCAAGGTTGAGTGACATAACAGGGGCCAATGGGAAAAGGGATGGTAAGGGAGAGAGGGCCAGTGACCAGCGGGATCTAGACAAAGGGAGAACTTTCCAGCACAGTGTTGTAGGGAGAAATCACTTTTAAAGCAATTTGGGGGGTGTAAAGTGGACTTAACCAGTGCAACATAGGTCTAGCATCAAAAACCTAGAGATACACAGAGTCACCCATGAAACGCGTGTTCTGATAAGAGAGGTTTTCCATCAATGAAAATCCATGCATGTGTTCCTTTGTTACAGGATGCCTGACCAGATCCAGAAGAAAGATACTGAAGAAGATGGTGCTTCTGGCACAAAGTATTTAATGAGTTATGAGGTGGCTGGTATCCAGCTGTTAGTGGGGGTTGGGATGATAGATGTCTGCAGCACCACATCACTGGAATCTGTACTGGAAGGGAAAAATGAGTTATGGAACCATGGGATTCACTCAATGGGATACTGTCCCAGTTTGAAACAAACTTGGAGGAACATCCGAAATGAACGTCCTCTGGTAGAAGGCAGGTTACAGCCACCCCTCCCCCACCCGGTTCAGGAAAAAAAATTTCCTCAGAGGAAAGTGAAAGGAAAAAAACCTATTTATTTAAAAGACACAATGCATAATGGGAAAAGAATAATGCTAAACAATAAAACCTCTCGCTGTGGAGAGAAACCTGGGAAGATTTTAGAGTCCTTTCTGTGGATGTGGTGTCTCCTCTTCAGAGCTGGATTTTAGGCATAGGCCCCTCCGGGCCGGAGATGTAAGGTCTCCCAGTGTGTTCTGGTATTGTTGACCAGTCCAGAAGAGAAGAAGGAACTGAAGTCCCAGGAAAACAAAGGAGTTTAACTCTCTGTCTCTCTCTTCCAAGAAAAAGAGCCAAGAGCCGGGAAAAGCAGGAAGATGCTTGCCTCCACTCTGCAGCAGCAGCAGCAGCTATCTCTCTGTCCTTGGAGCACTAACTGCTTTGAAAAGTTCATCTGGCTTTTTTTCCTTCTCTCACACCCAGTTTTGAAGACACAGAAAGGCACAGGATTCATGTCTGGGCGTAGAGCGGCGATAGAGGATACACTTCGTAAAGCCACCCCAAGACAGATACTTAGCAAAAGGTGCAGCGATTAGAGGTGAAGTACTTCTGCTGTGTGTTGAGCAGGTTCAATTAATCATTCTGCTTTTATAAGCAGTTACTTTCAGTGTATAAAACAACTATTTTTATTGTTGAAGCACAGTTAATCAGACAACAGTAACTTCTATACATACAGTACAGGTACTTTCCATATTTATTTTGTAATTATATTTATATGTGGTGACTCAGTTTCCTGTCAATCTTCATGGGCTTTATTTTGAGCAAGGTGATTCCTGAAGGGTCATAGTTAGGACTGTGTGTTCTGTGTTCAACACAGAAACAGTGTGTAACTATTGTCAAAAGACCTTCCTTCCACATCCGTTTTAATTAATGCATCCACTTTAATTAACTATTTAAAATAGTATCTATGGTTTCAGAGATTTAAAAAATTGTTTTTAAAATCTTTTTCAGTTTATTGAGGACTGGCTAAACACCAGAGCCCAAAAGGTTGTAGTTAGTGGCATGGGGTATAGTTGGAGGCCTGTCATTAGTGGTATCCCCTAAGGTTCAATATTGGGCTCAGTATTTTTTAATTTACCAAAACTTGTTACTGGTTTGGATGAAGGTGCAGGTGCTTCCTCAGGAAATTTGCTGACAACACAAATCTGTGAGGAGTGACTGGTACCCCAGAGGGCTCTGCAGCCCTTCAGAAAGACCTCAATGGGTTGGAGAGATGAGCAGAGAACTGTGAAATTCAACAAAGGCAAGTGCAGGGTCCTGCACCTGGGGAGGAATAACCCCATGAACCTGTACAGGCTGGGGGCTGATCTCCTGGGAAGCAGCTCTGCAGAGAAGGACCTGGGGGTCCTGGTGGCCAACAAGCTGTCCATGGGCCAGCAGTGTGTTCTTGTGGCCAAGAAGGCCAAAGGTATCCTGGGGTGCATTGGGAAGAGCTTTGCCAGCAGGTTTCAGGAGGTGATCCTGCCCTTCTACTCAGCCCTGGTGAGGCACATCTGGAGTGCTGTGTCCAGTTCTGGGCTCCTCAGGGCAAGAGAGACGTGGAGCATCTGGAGCAGGTCCGATGAGGAGCTACAAAGATCATTAAGGGACTGGAACATCTCTTTTAGAGGGAAAAGGCTGAGGAATCTGGGCCTTTCAGCCTCCAGAAAAGATGACTGAGAGGGGACCTCATCAATGTCTGTCAGTATCTGAAGGGAGATGTCAGAGAGTGTTTCCAAGGCTCTGCTTGGTGGTGCCAAGCAGTAGGACAAGAGGCAATCGGCAGAAACTGATGCGCAGGAAATTCCACCTGAACATGAGGAAGAACTTCTTTATTGTGCAGGTGACTGAGCACTGGAACAGATTGCCCAGAGAGGTTGTGGAATCCTGTACAATGTGCTGTAGGGTGACCCTGCTTTAGCAGGGAGCTTGGGCCAAATCACAGACTCACAGAATCAGCTGAGTTGGAAGGGACCCACAAATATCATCGATTCCAACTCCCAGCCTTGCACAGCACTGTCCCCAGGAGTCACGCCATGTGCCTGAGAGCATAGTCCAAATGCTTCTTCAACTCTGTCAGGCTTGGTGCTGTGACCACTTTCCTGGGGAGCCTGTTCCAGTGCCCAACTACCCTCTGGGTGAAGAACCTTTTCCTAATATCCAACCTAAACCTCCCCTGACACAGCTTCAGGCCATTCCCACAGGTCCTGTCACTGGTCACCACAGAGAAGAGATCAGTGCCTGCCCCTCCTCTTCCCCTCACAGGGAAGTTGTAACTGCAATGTCTCCCCTCAGTCTGCTCTTTTCCAGGCTGAACAGAGGACCCACTGTGGTTTCTTTCAACCTGACCCAGTCTGTGATTCTGGGATTCCTAACATATCTTTGGCAGCTTACATAATTTTTGTCCCTTTATGTTTGTTTGTGATACTTTAAATATATGGCCAAAACCATAACTACACAGTGTTCAGATTCTATTCTTTATGATGCATTTTTTAAAAAGTCTGTTCATTTACTGGTAATTTAGCTTTAACTCATGATTTTAAAAGTTACTTTGGTAAAAGATATAACTGCAAAACTTTTCACCTCCATTAATTTCTTTTTCTTGCAGGCCATTGCAGACCAAAAAATATTTCTGTTATGTGCAGGTGTAAAGTTCCATCATGGCTAATATCTCCAGGTCTTCAGCAACAAGTAAACATGTAATCCCACTCTCCCTTCTCATATCAGGCCAAACACTCCTGTTTATTGAACCTTTCACAAAAACGTCTCAGGCTGGTCTTTCTTGATTAAGTGTTCTGTTTCACTCTTTCTGTATGCACACACACACACATACACACACACACTGGGTGGTTATTTTGGATCCATGTTTGGATAAGGACCAGCTCAGTCTAACTGCATGTCTTCTTCAGTGAGGTTTGCCTTAATAAATTGGGAGTAAAATCAAGCAGAATTCCTGATTGAGTACTGGCATATCCCTGAAAAATGACTACATTTCTCCTTTAAAAACTCAAGAAATTTCTACAGTACTTTTAATTATGTTTGTATAAATTTTGAAGCCAGATTTTTACAGATCAAATCAAATTTTAGAGACTTAAATCCATACTGCATACATTTCTGTCAATTCTATACATAGCCTATGCTTATAGGATCATAAGAAAGACAAAAAAAGTTGCTCATGTTTGCAATTTATCTTTAAAAGAATTGTCTGATCTAAAGGGTGCTAAACTTCAGCTGTTCGTGTTGATTTATTGAGGGTTCTTAGACGCACAGAACTTTTGAAATTCTGACCTTTCTTCTGTATTACCTAAAAATATAGACACCGCATTCCTACCTATAAGCATCCATTTCTAAAAAACTTGGCCAGAACATTTTGAAATAAAATTGGTTTTATTGGTAATCTAAATTGATTCAACTCTCCAGTCTAAAAGTTCATGGGAAACCATTTTACTTTTTAATTGGTTCTTGCTCTTAATTGAATTAGAAATACTACAAAGAAAACCTCTTGGGCTTTTCCCATGCCATAACTAATGTAAGAAAAATAAATAGAAAGAAATGGGAAGCTTCATTCTTTGGAAAAGATTTTTAGTTAATTTCATCTAATATTAAATGCAAATAGTTCCTTAAATGTCAGGAATGTATAAAATAATGCGTACTAATCCTTGTGCTAGATCAATATCCACATATTCTGTATCTGCTTTCCATTTTGTAATTCTTTACCTACATCTGGTTTTTGACAGTAAAACTAAAATTTATGGTAATTGTAGACTGCAGAGGAATTCTGCCATCTGCATTGCTAAGATGAGCCATTGCATCTGCCTTTATAAAGCTTATAGGTAGCATCCCTTTGGAGTTCTCTTCAACAGTTCTTGAGCCTTTTACCTGGAAAAGTTCACATTCCATATGACATTCTGAAAGACGCAAATACTCCTAACATGCTTATATGCCTATTTCTAGCCTTTGGCTTGAGAATTTGTTTTATACAGGAGTGTCTGTTCCAGGCAGAGAAAGCAGCCTGGGCAGGGCCTGGAGGAGCTGAGTGTGGCTGTCTGCCACATGGAAGATCTGCCTCACTGAAGAATGAGGAGCTGCTTTGCTTGTCCAACCTGAGGACGTTGTAGTGATAGTATAAGCCTGAAGGGCATTCTAGATATATCAAGTGTTTCCATGGACTACTTGAATACAATTAATTCCATTCACGAAAGCAATAATCATAGTTAAAGTAATTTTATGGTTTAAGACATTTCGAAGCAAAAAGTTTCTTCTCTTTCCTTCTTCTTTTCCACCTGTTTATCCTTCTCCAATCTTGTGCTATTCCTGTGCTATGTGTGGCCAGTTAGAATCTGACTTGCTGAATGCCTGAGGACTCTGTTTGACAGTGTCCAAGGCAATTAAACCTAACCTTCCTGTGGCCTCCCTCCAAATATCTGAGTAATGCTAACTGCTGTACCAGACAGTTAGTTTGGGGGGGAAAAAAAGACTGGTTACCTGGCTTTAGCAGCATAATTCTCATGTCATTCCTGTAAATTAAAGTTGTTGTTCTGTCAGACCAGATATATGGTCCCACAACAAACGTGATTAGACTTCTGAGTTTCTGAACATTCTGTTTTCACAATATTGCAGTGCCTTTTATGCTTTCAGACATTTTAATTTTATTTTCCAAATGCAAATGCTGGTCAAATCCTTTTCTCCAAGACATTAAAAATCTTTTTAGATTCTAATTTCATGACAACTAAATGTGAGTTTATTGCCTCACAATAAATTTAGATGATGCTCGTGAGGGAAATAAATAAAACACCTGGTTGCAAATGTATTGTCACAGATTGACAGTTCCAGCTGCTTGGGAGACATTTTTGATCATTGAAGTATCAAGTCGCTTAAATAGGTGCCATTCTGTAATATTTTATCAACTGCAGAAATTTGGTTCAAAATTAACTATTTTGAAGCAGAGGTGATGTCTGTTAAAATGCTGGGTCTAATTTGTCTCAAACATTCTGTGATGCTCATTTTTTGTAGAAACTAGATCTGCCCAATACCTTTTAAAACCTGCCTCAGGCTATTACTTGCTCTCAGCCTTGTATTCCCTTTAGTGTGTCTTGTATTTTAATTTTCCCAATTTCCTTCTGTCATATCTGATGTCAAAATTAAGGCCACAGTTAAGCCAGAAATTCAAAACATCAGTCTCTTATTCTAATTGGTTTCGTGACAGCCATCAGATTCTTACAAATGTGAACCAGGACAAGCTGTTTTAAGATTTTGCAGCTGAAGGTTTTATTTGATGTGTTTTGGATCACTCCTTCTGCATATCTGATTTCATGCTTTTCAGACTAACCCCTTATTTCCTTCTGAGAATGCTGAAAATACTTGGGCCTGTTCCAGCTGATTTTACATCTGTGGGATTCTTTTGGTAGCTTGAGGTATACTAAATGTTAAATGGTGCTACATTTACTTAAAATCTACATTACTCTCCTGACTTTACTAGGAGCCATACTGCTGATCAAATTACAGTGTAAAACAGAGATTAGTGATGTATTTATAAGACTCTGAAAACAATCTAATCAGTATTTTCTCTGTAGCCATCACACTCTCAAGCAATGCGTTCTCTTAATGTAGGTTTCCAGTAGGTCACGTTCTTAACAGAAAGGATCTTGCTTCGCATCAGTCCATGCTAAGAATTTTTTTGCTGTGTACCATCTGTGTGTTCTTCTGGTCAGTTACTTCTGTCCTTTAAAAAGCCATGCCACAAATTTAAAGCCTGTTCCAACTTAAACTCTGAAGCACCCCTGAGCTTGGCAGATTCCTGTGCAGAGTGGCAGCATCTTTTCCTATAGATCCCTTAGAGTCTGGTCGTGAACATGGCAGCCAAAGGAAACAGTTTGTTTTTGAAGATTCCTAGTCACAATTGCTCTTTTGATTGCATAAAAAAATAATTTACTATATAAAAAGCAAAATCCTACAGCTACCTCCTTGTTTTGCCTTCTCAAGGTTTGAAACATTACCTTAGCTTAAATTGGAGTATTTCATGATGTGAAGAATTTCCTCTTGTAGCAGGGCTTTATCTTCTGATACAGAGAGGTACCCTTCTACAGAGCAGAATTCGTTGCTGCACGGCTGATGAATGCTAAAAAACAGAAGTGGAATTATAGAATCATAGAATGTCCTGGGTTGGAAGGGACCTTAAATATCATCTAGTTCCAAACCCCTGCCATAGGCAGGGATACCTTCCACTAGACCAGGTTTCTCAAAGCTATGTCCAATCTGTCTTTGAACACTTTCAGTGATGGGACACCCAAGCTCCTCTGGGCAACCTGTTCCAGTGCCTCACCACCCTCACAGTAAAGGATTTATTGCTAAAACCTAATCTAAACCTACCCTCCTTCAGCTTAAGGCTACTCCCCTTTGTTCTATCACTGCATGCCCTTGTAAAAAAGCTCCTCTCCAGTTCTCTTGCAGACGCCTTTTAAGCACTGGAAGGTGCTCTAAGAAGGCTTGGAGCCTTCTCCAGGCTGAACAACCCCAGCTATCTAAAAGCCTGTCTTTCTAGGAGAGATTCTTCAGCCCTGATTATATTAGTGGCCTTCCTTCGGGCTTTCTCCAGCAAGTCTATGTCTTTCATATGTTGGGGCCCCAGAGCTGGGCACGGTCTTTCAGATGGGGTCTCACAAGAGCAGAGTAAAGGGATAGAACCAGCTCTCAAAAATAGCTGGCCACGCTGCTTGTGATGCAGCTCAGGATGCCTTTGTCCCCCTGGGCTGTAAGTGACATTGCTTGGTCACACTGAGCTTTTTATCCACCAACCCCCCCAAATCCTCTTCCCCATGGCTGCTCTCGAGCCATTCTTTGCCCAACCTGTACTTGTGCGTGGGATTTCCCTGGCCCAGGTGCAGGATCTTGCACTTGGCAGATTGAAGTAGAGGGGAAGCATATTCAGCACCAACCAACATATCATTCAAAGAGCACTTTTATTTCTAAAAAGGCCTAGATTTGTGCCACTGACTTCCAGATACCTGTTCATAAATGTTTAGGAGTCCTCCCAGGCTAAATGTCTGTGTTTCCAAAGCAGTCAGTTCAAAGAGGTAGGTTGCATGAAGTGCCTTATGGAGTGCTTTATGGAGCCTGCAGCACAGAAGATTAACTTGTTCCGTGAAACTGCCATCCTAATGTCATTTTGTAGTGAATCCCTCAGGATGAACTCTGTTTATAAATCCTTTATACTTGCATTTCAAAAATAAGTATGATTTTTTCTCCACGACCTTCTAAATTAAGGACGGAGACACGATTTCAAATCCTATTAACAAATGTTTGCAAACTGGAATGTGAACTGAAGCTATGGATCACTGCCACTGGGAATGAAGAATGAAAAATCTAAGAAAGAGCCAGATATCATTAACAGCAATATAAGTTCATATCTACTTATGTAATAGGAATTAATATGGGGTATTAATCTTAGTTGCTAATTTTGACACACTCAAGCTATCTGCTTATTTCATCATTGCCTTTTTTGGTACTGAGACAAATGCTGGTTAAAAATATGTGTCTGTCTAACTTCGTATTCAGAGAATCGGGTTAGATTAATGTAACACCCTTCAAGTTATTCTTCTTTGATCAGTTTTGAAATATTCTTGGCAAAACAAAGAGCTGGAAAGAGAACTTCCTGAACTGAAGAAAATACAGATATCATGAAAAGTTGTTATTTATTACAACTTTTTAAATCATATATTGCTAAATGAGTTATCTTAATTGAACAATATTGCTTGTTGGTGATATCTAACAGTAGTGTACATTCCAAGCCTAAGAAACTCAGGTAATCTGGAATGTCTTTCTTTTTACATGTTATAATATAAGAAATTTGTATTTATATTCTTCTCTTAAGGACGATGTTAGATTAAAAAGACATTCATTTACATTTTAAAAATGCCACTTTTCTTAAACATGAGGAGTTTGCTGTTAACAACTGGGGTCCAAAATCCAAATGAACAAATTGTTTAACATGAAATTCAGCAGTTCCACGTTAATAGATCCTGGATGACAGTATGAAACTGGGACATTATTGATTACAGTTCCAATGAGATGTGCTAGCTTTAATAAAGCCTACAAGCAACATGTGCAGGCAAACCAGAGTCAAAACTGAAACATTATCTAAACAGAGTTGATTTCAAATGTTTCAAATGTAAATAACCCACCGGGTGGTCCTTGAGACTGTCAGCAGTCGTTATTTTCTGTAGTGTAAACAGGGCTGTCAGCTGGGATTTCTGTCACAGAGATAAAAAAGTCATTCTTCCCTTGCAAATCCCAGGCTGTTTTTAAAGCAAGTTGTGCACCTCCAAGATAGATGGCGAGTTCCTTTCTGGATTTTAGTGAAAGTATCCTATAAGCTGCCCTGAAAACCAGAAACAGTGTAGTGTATGAGGTAAGTAAAGTTTAATGGAGTCAGCAGAGTAATAAGCCTTAAAATTCTGACATGTCTAAATAAATGCATAATTTCCATAGATTCTGCATGTTTGTTTTTCAAAGTTTTCTGCAGGTAGCAAAAGCTACACCAACAATCATAGATGTTAATAGATGACAAACATGTAACCTTGGATGAAAAAGTCATTGTACATGAGAGGCTACTGCTTCGATTAAACATAGAAACATGATCAGTTTAAGTGATCTAAAGTATTAGCTGATCACAAGGATTTATATAATGGCTTTAAGATTTAAGTCAACTAATCTGATTCAGATATTTCAGAAGAGTGTAACAGCACTGTCTGCCTCTACTTAGTTCCGTGGCATCTGAGCAATTAAAACATTGTAACAAATCTGGTCTGACATCTCTTAGCACAAAATTAATTACGTAGTACTATATTCTGTGTCAACAGTCGCACCGTTATCTGATAGCCACTGAAATCCACAAGAGCATTGCCATCAGCTTCAGTGAAAAGATGATTTTGGACAGTGCAACACATCAGAATTTATTTCCAAAATTGTTGAAGATTTTTGCAACTGATTTCCTGGAAGAAAGTAAAATTTCTGGGTCCTTCTCAAGACCATTTTCACACTTCCTCTTGGAAATGGGTCATCAGGGGTCCATGCCTGCTTTCTGTAATGGTGCTGTGCACTGCTCAAAAACTAGAGAACTTCACTCTTTACTGAACCACAGAGATCTCTTCTTATTATGCAATATTTTCTTGTGCCTGGGGACCTGAATATAGATTCTACCTTCCATGATAGAATCATTCTTTGCAATCCATATTTATACTTGCTTACATGGTGTGGTAAGTAGAGTCAACAGAAAGCACGAACAATGTGGTTAATCCCTCCAGGTGCCTTGGCTTCTCGGTAGGTATTACATACTTTAGTAATTTTTGGAAGAAGGAAGGAAAAGGGAATTCTCCCTCTGGAATGTTACTTGAAACCTAAAAATCTAAGGAAACAATGTATGATAAATGAAAGCTTTTGAAAGCAACCAGGGTTCCATGGTGAATCTGAGCTCTCATCCTTTTCTAGCAAGGAATATCATATTTTAATATGAATTAATGAACTGAAACCCACAGTTGCACTTTGTTGCTTCCAGATGACATGGCAAGATAAACTCAACTGTATTTTACACAGAAAAAAATATCCCTTCGTCTAAGAACCTATGACCAGTCATGCGAAATTTACTTTCTTCGAACAGTCCCTTATCATTCAGAGATACATGCAGAGAAGGGTTAAAATATCAAGAAATATTTATTCCTCTCTCCTACCCAAATCTTTATTCTTTGCTTGTATGTCCTGTGAAGTCCGTGTGTAGTGTTGGCAGTGTGCTTGTCAGATTGCCTGGCTTCGGTTTTTCCTTTCTCCCTTCTTTCAGTGCACTCCCCATGTCCTCTCAAGCAGCCACCAAGTATTGACTTCACCCTTCCCCGGGGGAAGGCTCCCTCTTGAGCCTTGTGTTCTTATCTTGGAGAAACACCTGTATAACATGGCTGGCATCCTGAAAAAACATCTTCCCTTTAAAACCTAATACTTGTATTTAACTCCCTAAAATTGTCTATAGTTGTCTTTTTCCCACTACAAAACCTTTCAGCTTGCATAACTGTGAAAAATACTGTGAGTATCCCACTACTTTGTACTGCTAAAAGGAGTTTGGTGACCAGCTCCAACTGAGATCAATGAATTATACAAACATAAAGTATTACAGGAATATTACATATTTTTCTTTTGTGTCAGAATTAACTTTATTTGAAATGATGATAAATTTTAAACAGATTTTGAGTTCAGCAGGTGAGGCCAGCAGATACTCTGAGCACCTGAGCTAGATGTGTCTCCATCCCACACATGCTTCACGAGGTGCAAAACTTTCCCCGTATTACATTTTACTAAGCACCACCCCAGACAAACAGCCATACATACCATGTGAAGACCTTCATAAATGAAATTATGACGGCAAGGGACTGTCCTTGCATGACTATTGAGAAGTGTATGGAGGCCAGTGTCTCAGTTTCTGGGTACTGAAAGGGGAATGTGCTCTTCTTGATATGTGGTGTCCTCTGCTCCTTTAAATCACAGCTGTGGATTTTGTTTTTGCCAAAAGTCATTTTTTCAACAGAATGGAATTTTCCACAAAACACTCCCTTCCACAAGAATTGCCCATTTTAAAAACTCTTTGAAATAGGAAGTATTTAGATTGACAAAAATAATTTTTTCTTCAAGTGTTTTTCAGGTGTTCCAGCCCCCTGAGACTTTTCTTCTGCTGTTCCCCACAGTTTTTTCACCCTACAGTGTTTCAGTAATTTTCATACATATTACCCTTGGGTTTGTGTTTGTGCATTTCATGGCCTTTCAAAGAAAACCAACTTAACTACTGAAATAAAAAGGGATTGAAATTCCTGCAGTAGAATTGTGCATCAGAGATACTGTAAGCTGTAAATGGGTGCTTTATAATCATAGTACTTCCCTTTTTCCTTCACCTGGCATTATTTCTCTTACACTAACAATACATCAGTATAGTAATAGCCTGTAGTAAAGAAAATGCACTGACATGTCAGATTTGAATGTTAAAGGAAAACACATGGAAGCCTCTGAAACTGTGGTTGCAGAGAAAGAAGATTCTTTCAAATCCTGTTCTTCAGTATCTCTTTATAAATACTCATTGCATTATTTTAGATTAATGCCAAAAGGCTTTACTGTATCAGTCAGTAATAAAGTGGAGGGACTGGGTAAGCTAGGGGTAGATTCTGTGTAGAGGTTCAGTGAGTGCCTCTGCACGTGTGTGTATCCATATGTGGTCTTTGGTGAAGAAGTAATGCTGGAGTGAACTTCTTTGATTGGATTATATTGTGTCTTGCCCTTTCCATCATTATTATATTATTAGCTGATGTTTATTTTCATAACTGTGCTTTTACTACAGCTGTAAAAAAAAAAAAGAGCCTTCTTTGAAGTTCAGGATTATATTGTGCTGGGAATATTACTTAAGAATTGGCTAAAATACAGCAATGGAGGGAGGGGGCTGAGCATGGGAATTTTAAGGCTGAGTGGAGCAAAAGCCATAGAAGTTCTGAAGCCCTGGTCTCGTGACCTTTAATAACATAGCTTTGCTACTCTTCCACTCCACAAACAGCACTGCTGATTTACTTGCATGAATAAGATTTAAAGGATCAAAACGATAACTTGACAGTGGTGGACTTACTGGCATAGTTTGGTTTAGTCTACTGTAAGATCTAATTTTGCTCTGATTAGAAGGGAAAAATTAGAAGAGCAAACTCCCTACATAGTCACTGGGGAGAGGTAAGTGCTTGCAGGGGGGTCACTCAGGCAGTGTCAGTAAAGTGGCTAAAGCAGACAAGCATAGATAGCATGCTTCTGAAATATAACCGTACCATGTGGTTCTTGGAAAGCGAGACAGACACTTGGGTGCATGTTGAGATTAGTCAAAGAAAGATAAACTTATGGTGGAGTTCTTGCTACTTTCATTTGGAATGTTAATAGCTCAAATTAAACAGTGTAGAGTACTCCAAATACCAGAGCAATGAAAAAGTTTACAGCAATGATATCAACATTTGGAGGGTCCATATTTTTTCAAGGTCTGTTCACTTCCCATGACTTTCAACATATTTGTACATTGCCAAATATAACTCAGGGTACAGATATGATGTAGGCCTGATTTAACTCGAGTGCCTGGGTATAATTCCTTCACCAGTGTTACCCCATGAAACCAAAACAGAACCAAACCAAATAATGTTTCTTTCTATTGTAAAAACATATTTTGTCCCTGAATATGAAACAAACTTCCAGATTTATGTACTCAGAAGGAGGCCAAGGAGTGAACCAGCAGAGAAAAATTCTCCCTATGAGTAAGAATAAAGTGATTTTGTAAGGTCAATGTAAAAGTGTAAGCAACCCCTGCTAAAATTATGCCTTCTCTAGGCAAACATAGGTGAGTTTGTTCTCAAAGTCTAAAAACCTTGTCTTTCATACTCTCAAATTCAGATGTTATATGCAGTTTTCACGCTAGAGATGTGGCATGGAATTAAGCATCATCTCATTAAAAAGGAAGATGAAGTTTTTGTTTCACCTTTTTGCAAACAGAAGTTATCAAGGACCGGGCTGCCAGGCTGAGAAAATGGCAAAGCAGCAGACAGAGAGAAAAGAAGCTGGACATTTTTGTCCATCCAACTCCCCAGTCTGCCACTTGCTGGATGCTATTTCTTGGCTGAGCCAGCCTTGCCACTTACTTTTCCATGTGCAAGGTGAGGAACACCCATATTTAAAACACTGCAAGGACTAATAAATGAAAGGAACTGAACATGAGCAGGTTCAAGAGAAGGAAGTCCATTTCTAAACCACTCCTGTTAGATTCTCTAGGTTGGTACCTTGGCAGCCTGCTCAATTTACTGCTTATGAACAGTGATTTTGGACTAGTCCCTTTCTTAATGGGACAACACAGTAATGGGCTGAGCTCCCTGTGGTCTCCATGGTGTTAAAGAAAGTAAAAGCAAATTATTTGTAATCATGGTATGTGCCCACACAATAATTGAAGCTGAATCCTAAAGACTTGGTGTCTTGGATGAACCCCAGTTGTCCTGGGCATCTACCACTCCAAAAGCAAACCTTTGACCCCTTTATATTTTCACAATTATACGTATGTTATCAAAAAGAAGTATCAACATGGGAAAGGGGAAAAAAAA
The DNA here is from genome assembly GCA_013398055.1 of Ifrita kowaldi. Taxonomy (NCBI): domain Eukaryota; kingdom Metazoa; phylum Chordata; class Aves; order Passeriformes; family Cinclosomatidae; genus Ifrita; species Ifrita kowaldi. Next base: position 97,190 of record VZRS01013529.1, read on the forward strand.
AGGTTAAAAATAAGCATCCTTACTGTGGGAACAGGGTGGAGGAAGAGTGGTAAATGCAGCAGCTCTCCCTCACATCACAGTGGAATTCTGTGCAAGGTTCTGTTGCTAACATGCCGATTTTTTTCAGAAAGGCACTGTTGCCTAAGCACCTGCCTGACTTACACTAAAGCAAACAGACAGCAACTAGGTCTCTCTTAGAGACATTAAAAATGGCCAGAGTTTGTGCTTACTAGGTCCAAAGCCAACGGGAGACCAGGCCAAGCAAATGCACCTTCTTGTTTGGCAGGTTTGGGTGCTGGCTGTTTGCTGGTGAGAGTACACAGATGCTACATAAGCTATCTAATTTGAAACATCTGGGGAAAGAAATATCACATGAATTATAAATACAGAATTGGAGGTTCTCGCTGACAATAAAAGAAAATACAAGAAAAAAAGGCTCATTTTTCTTGCTTTTCCATTGTGGACCTTTAGTAAATGCTAAAATGAAAACAAAACCAAAAGGAACCTACATTAAAATACCTTATATGCTAAAAAGGTTTCATCCAATTGCTCTTGAAATCGATAGGAATTAACTTTAGAGAGCTTTATATTGAATGCCTAAGGACATTCTTCTTTTAAGAAATTAGTTGCCTCATTGAACGTATTTGAAGAGTTCAGAATGAAGTAAAGGGCATTTGAATTGCAGAGCTACTGGCTAATGTGTCAACAGCCATAGGGTTACAGCAGCCACAGCCCCAAGGAAATCACAGATTAAAAGAAACCATCAGTATCAGCAAGAACAGCAATGGGCTCTGTATTAGCTCAAGAGTATCTGTGTTTACCATCCTCTTATTTTTTGGGGTTTTTTCCCAAAACTTTGTACGTTCTAAATGAAATTAATGTCCTTGGGACAGCATGAGAAGCTGACCAAGGCTTCTTGGTAAGTGTTTGTGGGACATACAAGTTGTTAGTGCCCAGATAGTTTCTCGTGCACATAGAGCGGGAAGAGTCAAAGCCCAAGTCTTGTTGGACACAGAGAAAGGAGCAAGGGATAGGTCACTCCTGGAAGAAGATCTTGTGATTCCAGATAAATACAGAGGGTTAATCAATATCTAACTAGTTAACAAGGTCTCATCAGTCTGCTTCAGTGAAGAGAAACTGCAGTGGCACTGCCAGACAACACTGGAATGTATGAGAAAATGAGAGGTTAGACAAGTAAAGGAAGGGAAGGCATGAACTTGGGAAGAAGCTGCAGAATAGAGGGTGAAAAAAGGTTTCTATCAGAAGACTGGTACCACCAATTAATTAATCCAAATGTTTCGTGGTTCATGCATCAGCTTCATTTTATTTTGGGAGTCAGCTTTAGCAACTGTGGAGGAAGATGGCAGAAGAACTGAAAAATCCATTTGCTCCCATAAACTAAGGATTAATGGAAGAGATGTTTGTTGTTCTTTTGAATTCCAAATGATATTAAACAACCTTTTATTTCTCCTTACCCTCTTCCCATAAAGCCTAAAGCCTAAAATTGGCACAGCGCAAACATTAGCAAGGCCCCCACAAGGGTTGCACAGAAACCTGTGAAGTGTTGGTGTGTGAAGCCAGAAATACAGTTAAAACTTGAAAGTCCTCTCAAGAGAAATGCTGTCACAGGCAAAGCTGTTTGTAATTTTTGGTAGCAGAACTTTCCTTGCTGTGGATTGCTAAGAGCCACGCCGAGTGCTGGGCAGGGTGAGCCTGCAGCAGGAATGGCAGCAGCAGCAGTCAGAGACACTCAGCACTGAGCAGCCATGGACTATGCTCAATGAAGCAGTTCTCCTTTTGGCCTCTGCACACCTATCCCCAATGCATGTGATTTCCAAAATCCACCAGAAACAAGTGAAAACACCTCTTTCTTTGCATTTGCTGTCCTGGAATTTTTGATTTCCCCGTCGCTTTTGGGCATCAACTCAGCAGAATCAAAGAAAAATATACTTTTTAGCTCAATACAAAATCCAGTACTCAGGCAAGAAAGGGACAAATGTGGTCATTGATACTTTTCTTCGTAGATATTTGTGTGGCACATCACTACTATGACACAGGGGCTGCACCGAGCTTCCCAGATTTTTTTGCAAAGAAGCACAAAGAATATCTTGACATCTCAAGTGATTCTATAAATACAGAAAATCAACAAAATTAATTTATTTACATCACCTGGTGGTCCTTCCTGCAAATTTATGTGAGGTTCAAATGCTAACATTAGTATGAGTTCCACAGATTTTAATATGCTTTTACATTTTTATGTTTACCCGATCATTAGGTGAGCATCTGTACTTCATATTATGGAATAAAATTTACTGAGGAAATAAAATGCAGTAGGGAGAGTATTAATGAAAGAAGTACATTTTGAGTATAGTTTGACTGACATTCAAAAATGCAGAACTCTGATGGCTCTGTCCATTTCAGTGGGAGTCTTGCTCTGAGACAAGCTAAACTTTGTCAGTGGCAGCAACCGAGCAATAGCTAACTTGGCTTTTGATAAATGGAGGTTCTTCTTAGTGAGTTGGGTTAATAAACTGTTTTGAAAGCAATTTTTAACCACTTTTACATTGAAAAAAAAGTTATAATCATTGAAACTGAAAGTCTGAATTAGAAAGGAATCCAACACAGAGAGAAGTAACTAAAGCAATGTATTTTGCTGCCAATAAAGTCAAAAGAGCTGATAATAGAAAAACCTAGAGTAAGTGTTACTTGATAAGGGCAGTGGCAATATAAAATTCACAGCCTGATGCTCTATAGGTGAAAGATCTATAGATAGATTCCATTTTTATTGAGAAATGCATAGAAGATGTTGAAGTCACACTGGACTTCAATAAAAGTTTACACTTAATGAGAATTAGGTTTCTTTGCTGAACTAGGGGCCAAAGTAAATAGTTTAACACCCCCCCAAGATTTTAGTCTTGTAGTTTTTTAATCGCTAATTAATGTATTTTAAGAATCATGAAATTAAAAATAATTTAAAAATTAAAACTTATAATAAGTGCAACAGAGGAAATGCCAATATTAAAACCAAGAAATTATTACTTATTTCCCCATTTCTCCTTTTAGTTTTTTAAATAGCAGTCCCCACAGACTTTAAAACAGAAGGACAAGAACAATTTAGGAGAGTGCATAAGGAGTAAAAGTAAGGAATTTACTAGAAAAAACTGACCTTGAGCCAGATTTTCAGAATGACAGGCTGATAAAATTAAGGGACCAGATGGCCAAGAATATTGAAGATACAACGGAAAAAGCCCTCAGCCTTTGTTTTAAGCACTTTCAGACATTTCCCTTGCCATTATGTTATTGACCTAAAGAAAATATTGATGTCCCTCAATTCCTAATTTCTCTAAGGGGGGGATTTATAGAAGAAAAATGTTGATTTGATCATACACAGTTGGTAATTTTTGCAAGGAGAGAAGGTAACTTACCAGATTACTTTTCATAGCATTTTTTCAGCAGATCTAGGAACTACTAGGTTCACTGCTGAAAAACTTGGGGTAAATCGTGGCCAACGGGAATTTTGCCATCAACTTCAAAAGATTCAAATTTCATCCTAGATCTTATTTGTTTAGCAAGAAAGTGCTTGTTTTTCTATTCTTTTTTTGTGCACGAACTGTCAGCATTGCATGAAACAAACCATCCTTATTTCCAGGGTGCCTTTCAAAAGGCGGGTGATTGCCAAAATTGCAAATCCAATTTGTTCACAGACTGACCAGTGTGTGATCATTCCAATTATATTTGGCACATGTCAAGTGGAAGAATCAAACCTCCCTCTTTTTGGATCACTTATAAACACTTCAAAAAATAAACTCCCAATATAATTAGCTGCTGAAATGCTTGGCGAGTTGCCCTTAAAAAATCCCAGTCAGAAAACACACCCCCTTGATTCTTCCCGAGCATGTTCTTCAATAAGAGACTCAGTTCCTGTCCTCTGCACCAGCACTGATTAGTGTAATCCTCCTGACTGCCTGTGGGTACCCCCAAAAACTAGTTTTCCCACAGCTGAGGTCCAGGAACTGTGTTACATGAGAGCTGGATGATGTGGCAAGATCCCCCTCCTCCAAGCTCTCCTTAAGCACAAGCTGCTGCTAAGCCCCTGTGCAAGCTGAATGTTTGCAGCAGAGCTCACTGGCGCCCTTGCCCTTCGAACACTCTGCTACTGATACATGTGGAGGATTTTTTGCAATGCATCAGTGAGAACGCATTATCCTCTCAAGCTGTCTGAAACCCTGTGTAGGAGCTACCTTTTCCAGCAAGAATCTGCCTTAACTCTTAAAAACAGTTTGCATAATCCTGCCAAAAAGCAAAGGAAAATTCCGTGAGCCAGTTACCCATTTTTGCTGCTATCTTGAAACACAAGAGCTTTTCCTCTTATTTCTTTATGGGTTTTTCGTCTTCCTTTCCAATAATTGTCATGAGAATCACTTCAAAACACTCAGAGGCTGAGAAAAATTCAGTGCTGAAGAAGGAAAGCAGAAGAGCAGGTAAATGTATCACGGAACTCAAGCTTATTCAGCAAAACTACATTTTTGAGAACAGTTTGGCAAGAAAGAAAACATGCATTTGGACTTTTCAAAGTCATAAACTTTGCCATCACTGGGGACCTCCCAATGCCTAATCTTTAAAACATGTTACTTCTGAAGGTAATTCTACCTCTATTCCCTGCTCTTTTTAACAAAGTTTGTGAGCACCCATTTTGTATGGGAAGACCATCAACTAAAATATTAAATGAGCCCGATCTCGCAACCAGTCTCTGTAAAATAAAAAAGTACTTTTCAGCTCCATAGACACCCGCTCGAAGCAACACCTCATTTTTTCCTGATGAAGTATTTCCTGATGATTGCTTTCTACTTTCCCCATCTTCTCCATCTCAGTTCAGTTATCATGTAGGACATGACCAAAGGCGTGTTTTAGGCAAGTCTGGATGGTTTGGCTCTGGCTCATTCCCCTTACCCAGGAATAGCTTAGCACACAAGTTGCCAGATAAGCCTTGCACAATCCATATTTGGTAAGTATTGTTGCATTTCTTCCACATCTCTACTTTTGTTTTTCTTCAAAATTGTTCAGAAATCATGAATACTGACAAATGGCTCAGTAGATGCCTGCTTTATGTTTTTATTTCATTAAATATAGCTCGGAAGTTTATTATTCTGTAGTCAAAAGCTACCACAGTCAACGTGATGGGTGTATTTATAATGGTTTCTACCAGACTTCTACCTCCGTGTGCCAGTTCTCTCAGTGTTATGGGATCATCTGATCCCTCTGGCTGAACTGTGGTGAACTATTAAAGACTGTCTGCCATCTTGTAGTCAGTAATGTTCATATCCATAGATCAGTTCTTACTGTTTTCTACCATAACTTCCCATTGAAAGATGATGAGCCACTTCATTTTAAGAGAAGAATTTATGTTCACGTACACCATCTCATGAAATTGTGTGAGATTGATGCCAAAAGACTGCATTTTGGGAGAAAAATAGTTGTACTTGGAAGGACATGTAAACCCTAACACAAATATTATGAAAATAGTGTTCAGACAGGTAAACTTGATACCTAGTAAGACACTGAATCTTCCTTATCCTTTTTTATTTAAGGAAAACAATTACTTCTAAGAGAACAGATTGAAAACTTACCATTACCGTCTTCTAGTTGATTTTGTTTTGTGTTGTGTTTCTGCTTTTTAAGGCACTGCAGCAATCCCCACTTTTATGTATGGTGTTGGGACCTTCTGCCTCTTAAAATGTCTATAAATCGGCCACTCAAGACTGTTCCAGACAGATACTTGGCTTCCAGACTCTCAGTGCAGAGGAGAATGGTTTTCTTTTCTTCCTGTACTGACAAAAGTAGATGTGATAGTGTGTAAGCCACACCATTGGAATGCAGTAAGTAAACAAATATTTTAAGGACATTTTAGCAGCCTCAGCCAGTTTATTTACCTAGCTTTAACTCAAATGACCTCTGTTTAAAGCATAGTTCAGGCAGTCAACTGCACCCCAAATACTTGCATCCTGCCCTCTCAACAAGAGCAAGGGATGTGAACAAAGAGCATCCTAACATTTGGGAGTATGCAGGTACAACAGACACAAAGAAGCACCAAAGCATCAGGACTGCATTTGCAGTCTTGTATCACATGCTTGAATCCCGCATATTTCTGGTGAGGCTTTGCTAACAGCTCCTGAGGCACAAGGACACTGCCCCCAGAGCATGAGATTACGGGCAAGGAGACCCAAACCTTCCCATACCAGAAGGAAAGCTATGGAAATGCTCTATTGATATTCCATTCTTGGGTTATTTTTATAACTGGAAGGAAATGCAGGCAACAAAGAAAGATAATGGACCCAATATTACAGAAATTCCCCAGTTTCCTCCTTTCAGAGGCCTGAGGCTCCAACATTACATTCCATGCCATGAAATTCTCTTATTGCTATTTCTCAGCTGCTGGGGAGTGTCTTTCCTCCAAGCCCCTCCTGGGGTCAGTGCTATGAATATCGCCTCCAGCACAGCAAGCTGAGGCAAGCAGCAGCCACGGATGGCATTTGTCTTGGAAAATGTTTAGTTATGTGAACATCAGCTTTCGCAATCTGATTCATAGCCTGAATAAAGGTTACAAGTTTTCAGGCTGGTATGCACCACATTCAACACGAGATTGTAGCCTTACCAGCTCTTTTATTTAATCTGAAGAGAGTCAAGTTACAAGGAATATAACGAGTCTTTAGAATATTGCATCCACTTGAATTTCCCCCCCTTTCTCCCCATTCCATGTTCCTTTCCAGCAGACATGAGAAGTCTGGGTTTTAGAGAGGTAACGAAGGAAAACAAATATTTATGTGTTGGTTGTTCTTCCAGGGCCACATGACATTGGTTGCTTTAATCAGCAGCAGAAGCAAAACACTGTCTGCTATCAATGACTGAGTTAATCAGGAGTCTCAAAGGAAAAGTTTATTGTAGAAGAGCAAAAACATTCAACCCCCATCCCTTCCTCCCTGTGCCTTCAACACTGAACCAGAGTCCTCCAGATTTGCTTGGCCTTGTGTCTGAGGCATCCAGGACCCCTCCATGGCCTCACAAGGAAATTGACATATCTAGAGGACAGTTTTAGTGGTCTCACAGCATCTCAAGCCATGAGGTTCTTAATTCAGTTGATACCCTAAAATAAGGAGAATTATTCGAGACCACATTTTAATGTAAGTAAATGTTTGAAGAAGACTGAAAAATCTCTTTAGTACAGGCATGGGTAAATAAAAGGCATCGACTTCTTAAAAATTATGGTGTTTGTACCACAAGGAAGATTTTCTGATGTGATGAACAAACAAGTGGACAGTGTTTGTGTCAGAAGTTCATAGCCGACCCTGAAAAAATGCTACTTAAGTTTGGTTGGGATTTTTACCCTCTGAGAAACTCTTCTTTTTAAAATACAAGAAAAGTCTGTAATTTTCTTATATATCGTGGTTTCCATTTCTCTCAAATTTTGCATAGACCCCTAGTGCTGTTTAGTGGAAAAAAAGGAAAGATTTGGTTATTCAAACAGGTGCCCAGTCTCTATGGGATGCACAGATTATGTTGAGTTTAGCAAATGGCCACGAGGTCATTGTAGCTAAAACTGTTGATCAAAAGGGTTACAAATATGCTTTTCCTCTAAAAAAAAAAAAATATATATATATATAATTTATGGGGTTGTCTTAGATCAATGTTTGTTTTTCATTACTTTAGTTATTTTATTCTCTAACAAGCCAAATGTGTAAGGATAGATCCTAGGTCCTTCCATGTCCTCTTTGTGACGCCTTAATGGTGTAGTGAGACGCTGATGATCCTGACAACACCTGCCAAAGGCTGCCATCCATTTCTTTTTCTCCAAGGTGCCTAAGGTTACCTGGGTGAAGAAAAGGAGGGACTGAATGGCTGGAGATGGCACTCACCTGCAGCAAACCCTCCAGGGCTGGGGCTGCAGAGACAACGCAGTGTAACATCAGTGGCTGCTACCCAGTGCAGCTTTCCCACATGTACCTGAGCTCTTCGTGCACTGAGGGGCAGAGGTAAAGGGAGCACATAAAGCTGGAGCTACATCTGTGCAGGGTAAAATATTTAATGACCTCAGTTTAAGATGTAGGGGCTGACTATGAGAGGTATTTAACACAGGCACTCTTCAGACATTGATGCCTATTTTTGGCTTTAGTAGAGATGGTGCACAATGGATTCCACTAGACGAGACTATCAGATGGATTTAAACAGCAAACATTTTTTTCAGAAGGTCAGCACAAGGCAAGAAGCAGTTTTTATCCCACTGTACCATACCTGAAACATATTTCAGAGCTTTAGTGACCACCAGCACAGTGTAGCAGCCTCTGAGAGCAAGTTTCTCAGTAGAACTTCTGCTGCTGCTAAGAATGTAAGTTATACATGAGGAGGAGGTCATGTGCCCACATTTCAAGCTGTAAAGCAAGCCAGAAAACTCTCACAGTTTCATGTAACCGTGCCAAAAGCTGAAGAAGTCCAATACATAGGAGAAATCACATTTCACTGTGCCTGTGTGAGAGAGAAGGGCCATAAGTTGGTAGCTGTATCTGAAAATATTTGCATTTGCTCTCTTTAGCATAAAACACTAAATATCTTATTCTCATTTGATTTTTTTGGTTGGTCAAGTAGAGGGGGTTTTTTTTGTTTGTTTTTTTTCAGTTTTTTTGTGTGTTGTTACATTCCTAGCAAGCTGGAGACATGGGGAAGACAAAACCTGTAGGAAAATACACTGTGTTTTGAGATGCAAAATGATGCCTGTTAAGGACTAAAATCAGTCAACACCACTCTGCAGCCATCACAGAAAGCGTCCCTTGCCAACAGAGCTAAAGAAAAGTATAGACTGTCCTCTTCTAGGTCCTCTTCTAAATGTGCCGTGCCTCATCCTGGCATCAAGTAGAGAGCAGTGCTATCAGGGCAAAACTAACCAAGCTGCAGACAACAAGGTGAACTCACCCTCACTAACATACATAAAGATCAGATTAGCCCTGGGAGAATCTTTTTCATAAAATTCAAGCTCTGAGCCCTGTTCCCCTTTAAAAGCTGAACTTTAAAATTCATAATTCCGCTTGCTTTATAGACAATAGAAAATCTTAATTTTAAGCTTTCTCTTCCATAAATGTCTTTCTTTTTATTCCACTAGGATTAATGATCTCTGTCCTCTTCTAAATCCTTTACCACTCTACTCCTTTTTTTCAAATTGTCTCATTCATTAAAACAATTAAATTGAACTCAGAGCAGTTGTTCTGTTCTCAGCCTTTCTTAGTCTGTTCTTGACCTTCCTTAACTTCACATTTGCTTCTTCTACCTCAGACACAAAGAAGGGTTATTTATCCCATATGCTATGTTTGTTTCACCTGTGCAGGCACACAGCCAGGATCTTTATATCTTTTTGGAGGAATTTAATTATTTTAATAGTAGATATAAACTAAACCTCTTAAAATATAAGATTAAAAAAAAATATAGAAGAAGTATTTTCACAGAATAACAGAATCACAGAAGACCCCAGGCTGTAAAAGACCTTGAAAGTTCATGTGATCCTATCTTTCATGAAAAGGGGAGCCTAGATCTTAGTTCCTATAACACCTGAAGATTATAAAATAGTGAAAATAATGGGAATAATCTTGTAAATAGGACTGCCATTGAGAAGGCAAAGTGATATTTCATGTTTAAATCTGTCCTTTAGAAGTCTTCTGTTAATGATGATCAAAGATCTGGTTGCATAGTGCACTAAAAGAACCATCAGTCACCATCACTTTTTAAAGTCCTCTGTTTCTAAACTACTTGCTTCATGCAGCACAAAAACCTTTGGGCAAGTTGTTATCCTGGGGCTTGATGTCCTGTACTTGGTATGGCCTGTGCTTCCATGCGAGTTTAGTCAGAAATCCCTAATGCTACTTTTTCTGTTGTTGATATCAGTATTCTTGAAGAGGACAGAAAGTAGAAGTGTCTATGTTGAAAACTTTATCAGTATTTCTTTCTTTGGGACTATGTTTTTCTGTGATAATCACCTCTTTAAGACATTTCTTTCTACTGATTTTGTTTTGCTAGTAATTTCCTAATCAATCTCTTTTCATTTTGCTTTTTACATTGAACTCTAACTATTTTGCCACTATTTTAGAAATTAGGAATTATTTCTACATGCATAATTAATAACTTGGTTTAGTGCTGACCTCTAAAATATAGGTTAATGAAAGTTTATGGCTGGCCTAATAAAATTACCAATTTTGAGATGGAAATATTTTCTTTTTTTTTAAAGAGCACTTTTGATCAAGCCAGGCATTAATCCAACTCAAAGTAATTTAATTTGTTTCAAACTAGGTTGTATCACAATGGTATTTTTTCAGTGGGAATCAAATTTTAATTTATCAAAATGCATCACCCTGGTATTCTAGGTGACACCTTACTGGAGCAACAATGGAAGAATAAATTGTGTCTTCCTGAGGGCGCAGATTTGTCCTGCCATCAGAGATGGTTTTCCTGAGACCAATGTCTGGAGCTGTGAGAGCAGCCAGGAGCAGGACTGACAGCCAACTTGTCCTTTTTCTGTTGGGACAACAGAAGTAGAACCTTCTGCCACAAGGTATTTTCCATCTGATTTGAAATGGAAAGATTTGCCTAGGACCCAGGTGGGCTGAATAAAGTTGATAACAAGTTAGGTCACTCACTCCCATGCTCTCAGAATCACCTTAATGGTTACAAGCATATTACAGAACCAAGGAGGAAATAAAGAATCTGTACAAGAGAGACTAGAAATCAAGTCTTTTTCATGGAAAATGTCAGTGGTGTTACATCTGCAGGTTCTCTGGGTCGAACAGAGATCCGTGGTTGTAATAGGGCTTCCCTGTATTTTATCTGCTCCTGCTGTTATGATGGCAAACATTTTTCCTCTAAAATCAAATAGAAAAGACATTCTTGTCACTGTTAAATTGTTATAAACAGTACAAATTATTGGCAGGATTTTCAAAAGCATTCTCTGTCAGTCTACTCACGACTTTGGAAATAAAAAATGCTTCCGTCCCTGCCCCCCATTGACTTCACTGAAGCTGCTTAAAAATCCTTTACTATTTTCACGTCACTGTCATTATTCCATGGATCTGAAGGTAAACTTATCTCCCATTGTCTTACTAGACTGAGACCATTCTAACCATGTCTTGAATCAATAATTTTCCCATCTTTTCCACATACAAAATAGTTCTGTTTTCTCTTTAGTTTCTCCATAAATCTTAAGATACTGTCAAAATGCAATGTGATTTATATTCATTGTGCTTCATGTATGTGTCCCAAAGGTGCCAAAACAATAAACCCTGGATACTAGGTAAGCTATTGCTGATAAGTCAACCAAGAAATATATGACAACTGCGATAGCATGGTTTGTTCTTAGCAATTATTTGTATTCTCTGAGAGATGGAAACTATTGCAGAGCCTGGGAGCACAAAGCCTCTAATCCAGCTGTTAGGAAGGGAAGATGGATTCACTAAACTGCTGGGCCACAGAGATTGCTTATCTCTTTGTCGTTACACTGGGGCAAAGGCAATTATTTCTGTTGAGCCTAGGCACAGGTTTCTCTCTGAAGGAACTGTAGATTGGGAGCATTTGATTTCTCTAGGGAGAAACGTAATTTATCCTATTCATAAGCAAGTAAGTAGGTTAGTAATTAACATGAGAAAAGCCTATATGAAACAGATGGCAGAAAGGTGAAGAGCTGGAACCTCAAGTGATCACCGAACAGCAGGACAAGGGCACATGGACTGGTGTCTGCAGCCTCTTGCCCTTTCCACCCCCACCCAAGGTCAACCAGGAAAAAGTTGCTTCGCTCAGGAAGGTGCAGGAGCCACATCTGTGTGGAGCATGGGCTGGTGTGACACAGCCACTGTCTCGGTGAGACTGTCAGTGGAGCAGCAGGACAACAAAGGGAGTGACAAGGCATGGACCCGTGGTGTAAGCACTGCTCAGCTGGGTGCTCCAGGGGTGGGCAGCATCGCCAGGTCTGCCTGGCGTGCACTGTGTTGGGGTGCCCTATGTGGTGGTAGAGAGATAGGCCCTAAGGGGCCACCACCTAGTGCATCCCAACACCCTGAAACCAGGGGTATCCCTGTGAAGATGTGGAATTCAAAACAGAACAGGGTTATTTGATTAGCAATATGTTTGTAACAGCACAAATGGCTTCCTTGTCATAAGCACGTGAGGTAAATGCTTCCCAGCAACCAGCAGAGTAACCACAGATCCGAAAACCTCAAGGAATGAAAGGCACTAGGATCCCTCCCAGCAGCGTAGTGTTACAGGCAATATTCGAAAAACATATCTGAGTTTAAAAATAAAGCCAATAAACATGTAAGCATGTCACACTCCACCACTCCTCAGTACATAATCTCTTACTGAGAAATGAGCTTCAAAAGAGCTCATTGAGGTTGCCATGCCAGAAATGTAGGTCAAAGTTCACCACCATTTTTTTGGAGATCAAGGTACCAGCTTACACATCATCTCAGCTGAGTTCCTTCAACACCCAGAGGAAAGGCTGTCCACAACATATCCAAGTCATGTTCTGGAGGAGGCTCTTCCACAGCTGAGATAGCTGAAAACCACTGGAATGCTCTAACATTCCTCAATAAATTGAGAAGGGGAATAGATGGAAGAGGTCTAGTGCTCTTACACAGAGCCTGCTCTGGGACCTTAGATTACAAGGTCCCTTTGTGCCCTTCTCTCTATTTAACTAGTGGACTTCCTAGCTGGAACAGCCTTGGGTACAGTTACCAGGGTTTGCAGGAGCTGGCAACACAACTATAGTGACAGTGTAAAGTCCCATGACTCCACTATGGCTCATGCTGCTGTTCAGTGCACCAAGCATGGACTTGTTTGCCTTTATAGCCCAGCTGGCTTCTTAGTGAAGTAATCCTGAGTTTGAGTGAATCCTGTCACAAGAACTAAATCTCCAGAGTATTTTTTGTGCGGAACAGTATGACCCCTTTGGTGTCTGTTTTTTTCCCATTCATATCTGTAATCCCAAGCAGGTTTGGTGGAGAAAGGGAGGAATTTTTAGCAGAGTTGCTTTAGTTTGAAAATACTTTGCCCTGTTCCTGTTGTCTCCCTCAGCAGCTTGTTTTAGGAAGGCACTGACAGCCCCCAGCACCTGTGGTGCCCATGCCCTGCTGCTCCTGCACTCCTACGCCAAGCACAGCTGGCACCCTGTTCCTCCAAGTCAGTTGGACCACGTGGCTGACGCCTAGAAATACCAACAGCAAGGTCTTGAACAGTAAATTGAATTAAAAGTAGCTTTCCTGACTCTCAAAAGTGGGATTGAAAGAGGAGAAATGCTGCTTAAGAAGTAACTGATGTTTATTCACTTACAGGTGTTGAATAGGGGGGAAAAGAAGATAAATTAATCAACAACAATCTTGTTTCTTAACTAATAATACTGTAACTTAGTTCATAACCTAGATACTCTAAAATGTGACCAAAACCACACTGCTTTCACCCTGCTATATTTACTACGTATTGAGTAAACAAACCTACCCCTGGCCATGGGGCCTTGGGGAGAGGTGAGCACAATCTTTATATTCAGATAAAAAAATATGCAATATTTAAGTACCTCAGAATGTTCATTGAAAATATTAAGTCGTGCTTCAGCCTTTGTCTGTTTCCACCGGTCATGACATTACATTTCTCAGTCACTGTGAAGATGGAAATGTCTTCATTCAGCAATGCCCACTGCAGCTGGAAGCAATGGTTTAGGGCTCAAACTCCCGGTTGCTGCTTGAAGGAGACTCATGGAGAGGATGTCGTTTTCACGCAATGCAATTCTCGAAGGCAGTCCCTAGATGTCACTGAACACCACGGCTGGTTTAAATACAAACCAAGACATTTTATACCAGGCAAGTCTTTCTCATGCTGGAGACACGGTATATTTCTGCTAGCTAGAAAATTATGGCTTTCAAAAAAAAAATCTTTATACATCCAGTCCTTCAATTTCAGTGGTAAAATAATTCCACGCTGAAAATTAGGAAACTTGGAGCATAATGAGCTGCTCAGGCAGCAGTGCTAGGTTTGCTCCTGAGCTCCATCAGACCTGCCAGGTGGTTTGTGTCCCCTTTGGAGGTGACTTAGGGCCCATCCAGGGGTGGGCCCTAAGAGGGAAAACTCCTGTTCCTTTAGTCCCGCTGGAAACCCCTCCATTTCTCTTTCTGGTATGAAATTACTTTTCCACAGAAACTTGCCTATACCTCATGCCCTTCTTTACTCTATCAAAGGCACTTGGTCCCATGAGAGTCCCTAGGGATGAGCGCAGTGTGGAGCAGCAGCCAGGACCACCAGCCATGGCCCTGTCCAGCAGCTGTGTTCAGTTTTAAATCTAGTCTGAATTTCATCTTAGTGTCTTGGGGTAGTCACTGTGGGAGCTGGTCTGTTCTTACCTTCTGAAACCAGTTCAGGTGAGATCAACACGGCCTCTTCAGTGCCGTGGCTGCCTGATGAGCATCACCATTATAATACAGCATTCCCTATGAAGACTGGCTGGGAGAGCTGGGGTTGCTCAGCCTGGAGAAGGGAAGGCTCCAGGCAGACCTTTAGGTACCTTCCAGTACCTAAAGAGGGCTGGCAAGAAAGCAGAGTACTGTCCCTCATAGCAGGAACTTCAGCTAAGATGCTGCCTTTGCCAAACAGAAGGCCTATGGGGAAGATTGTCAAAGGTAGGTGTGACAGGTGATATTTTTGATCATCTGCCTTTATATTGCAATACTGTAAACTGTGCTATATAAAAACTGGTATCATCTACACATTGATGTTTAGTATGTCCTTGGACTCCCAAAGCAGCCCTAAAAGGGGTGATCTTTTTTTGGCATGGACTATGTTAGTCAAGTGGCTTTTTCCTTATAAAAATGAAAAATACTTGCAAACATTTAAAACCCTCCCAAGTGGAAAAGAGGTTCAATTTAAAATGGAAAGTGAGAGCAGACTACATTTAAAGTAAGAAAGAAAAGCAACAACAACAAAAATGGTCTGATAGGGTTTGTGCCTACAGAAAAGAAGCTGTAAACCAGAAACATGCTCCACCAGTAAATCCAGGTGGGTCTTGCTATTGCTGCTACAGGGCTTCCTCTTAGTCAAACAGCACTGCCTTCTCTGCCAGAAAAACATCTGAGTCTCAAGATTTATTTTCAAGGTTAGGCAATCTGGGAACTTTCTGCAGAGTACATTAAATCATACCTGAACTGATACTGTCTTGACTACTTCAGTGGTCTGTTCAGTCTACTGGAATGGCACAAGTTTGGCTCCCTTTTAGCTTGTCTTCTTTATCCCTCACTGGTAACTCTGCTACCTCTGTTTGTGTTTATTTAGCACTCCTGGAGCAAAGCTTTCAGTTTTTCTCTGACAAGTTTGAGTCTAGGTAGACAAAATTAGAGCAATTTAATATAGTTCTTGTATTATTTATGCATCGAATGGAAATAAAACAATACAGTAGATGTCTGGGAGGAAGCAGGCATGGGGTGAACCACAGGAAATCAAAGCTACTCCCTTCCATGGGTGTGGACTTATTGTAAACATCAGCAGTGCAAGAGTATACACAAAGCATGACTCTGCTTTACAGCTCTTGGGCCATCATGACCTTCGGACACTGTAATTATTAAAAATAAGGATTTTTTGTGCTGTAATAGAACTAAGAACTCAACCACAAAAGTGGACCCAGCTGCTCTAAGTGCTCTACAAACAGATGACAAAATGCCAGTTTCACCCAATAACCTTTGAAGCCTTCAAGGTCCCAGCACCACAGCTGCATATTCTGCTGCTGGTTACACTGGCAGGTCACCCATTGTCCGTGGGGCAACACTCAGGAGCTGTCTAATGAGCAACAGGGAAAGTTTGAGGGTGTTTCCAGGGAGTCCTGGTATTGTGGGATCTCCTGGCATCACAGGAGAAAGAAAGTGTTTAAAACACAAAGACCAGATAATTGAGACTATAATTTTTGGCTGAGTGGGGAAGGCTATGGAAATATCTCACTAATGCATTAGAGATGACAATGTTGCAGTTACTGAGAGATAGTGGGAACCTGAATGAAAACTTGTCTGGCTGGATGGACAGAAAATGTCTACTTTAACAGACGCAGACAGTCACAAGAATTCTGGTATAAGCCCAGTATGAATATATGGATCCAAAGTAGTAAAAGAATTTAAGTGTTATGAGCCTGAATGATAGGGAAGATGAGTTCCCAGCCACGAAGGAATGCACGTGCAGGGGAGTGTGTGGGCTGGGCTGTACTCATTTCAACATCTATATATTCCCAGGAGAGATGAAAAGACCTGCATTTTGAGTTTGGGCAGGCATGAAAGGCTTCAGAGCAGAGAAGTGAAATTCTCAAGTCTCCAACACACATTTATGTTAATGAGGGAGATCACTGGAAATTATTTTTGTGTACACACTTTAAAAATGGGATTGTCTGAGAAGCCTGAGATGCACTTGCCAACTGGTGATTGTTGCCAGCTCCTGGAGAGTGCTTTGAAAAGATCACCAGGTATTTGCAGTTGTCACTCTAGCATGGTTACATCCAGTTCTCTGACAACAGCTAGTCACAGACACTTGAACACAGGTGGAGGCTTTCTGCTCCTCCCCAGAACTCCTCAGTCTTCTACTTACAGAAAAAAATTGTATTTATTTTGAATCAATGAACAAGTTCAGACCTTGTTCTTTCATTCTGTCTTATTTTGTTGATCTCTTGCACATAATTCAGGATGCAAAGATTCAAGTATTTTGTCTCAAAAGCTTTCCTGTCGTACATTAAAAAAATGTATTTCATATTCTAAATAGGCAGTACAATGAAAAAATAGAGACCAATGCAGCAGAGTTGTGGCATATAAAACATACATAATATACTGATAAAAAATGTATGCAGTCAGTTATTGTATAGTTATTTAATGAAAGAAAGCATAAAAGGAAGAAAAAAATCCACAAAAATAGGGGTTATTTTAATAGGGTGTTATTAGAACAGAAATCCTTGTTTTGCTTAGGCAACTTTATGGTTTTTTAGTGTTTACAGATAAGAATAATCACATGAGCACAGCTACCAAGTCAGCAGTGGATATACTTTTTGTTATCTTGGACACCAATATAAAATGATCTTGGTCTATTCAATGCAAGTGAAAACGGTAAGGTAAATGAGTCATAAAAGGGGAAAATCATACCTCTTGACTATACAGCAAACAGGCTGGTTTCCTGGCTGTTTGCTCACAGAAAGCCCTGTGTCATTTCTGCCTCTGACTTATGGAGTTCCTGCAGCATCTCATTTCCCATTATCCTGACAAAAGCTGTGGTGGCAGAGCATGCTTGCAGTGGTTGCCCATACAAGCCAAAGTACTGCTCAGGTTGCCTTATTTTAGCACAAACATTGTTTCCTACATTACCTTACAGTAAACACTTCACTTAAGCATGCTCAGAGTGAGGTGAAATACCACATACCTTGTGCTGTGGTATGTATGAAAATCCACCAAGGTCGAGGAGGTACTGTTACACCTAAGTAGTATTTCAGGGAGCAGTCTTGACATTTCAGCTGTATAAAGGAAGAAGCACAAGTTTGTGTTGTTACACATATTGGCATTGCCTCCTTTCTGCCCTTCGCCAACAGATTTAATGAGCATTTTTCAAAAGCAATTTCCAAATTTCTGTGGCTTTGGGAATAATGCTGCCTGTGAACTAAGCATCCAGCCTTGGGGTCCTGTACTGTCTGAAAACTGTTTGTGTACATCCTGACGACAAATTTCAGGTTCTCAGCTGAGGCAGAAATAACCAGCCCTACAAAAGGGGCAATGTGTAGCAGTACAGAAAAAGCAGAACAGGGTCTTCAGCAGCTCACAGGCTGAAACAGTGGTGTCATGCCATTGCAGGAGAAGCAAACTCCTGTTTGAGCAAGAGATTCGCCTCCAAAGAATCCAATGTACATTAAGGCCCCATCTAGAATTTTGAGTGTTGCACTTCGAGATATGCCTTCCATGGAGATGGTTGGGAGAAAAGCAGTGAGAATGATGAAAAGTCTGGAAACTTCTGCCCTGTGGAAAAAAAAAATGGAATACTTGAGATGAGAAGATGCAAAAAATTGTTGTAAAGAAGAAGTGTAATCACTAGGTCAAAGGAGGGGATTCTGCTCCTCTACTGCTCTTGTGAGACCCCCATCTGGAGCACTACATCCAGCTCTGGGGTCCCATAACACAAAAGGTGTAAGAACAATGTGGACCTGTTGGAGAAAGACCAGAGGAGGTTCCCAAAGATGATCACAGGGCTGGAGCACCTCTCTTATGTAGACATGCTGAGAAGGTTGGGGTTGTTCAGCATGGACAAGAGAAGACTCTGGGAAGACCTTAGAGCACCTTCCAGCACCAAAAGGTACTGGAGAGGGGTACAAGAGAGATAGAGAGGGACTTTTCACAACGGCAGGTAATGAATGGCTTCAAACTGAAAGAGGACAGGTTTAGATTAGATATTGGACAGAATTTTTTTACTGTGAGGGTGGTGAGGCACAGGAACAGGTTGCCCAGAGTAGTTATGGATGCCCCATACCTGGGCATGTTCAAGGCCAGGTTGGATGGGGCTTTGAGCAACCTGGTCTAGTGGAAGGTGTCCCTGCCCATGGCAGAGAGGTTGGAGTTAGGTGGTCTTTAAGGTCCTTCCAACCCAAACCATTCTATGAGTTTATGATTCTATAATGTGCTGAAGAGGCAGCAAGAAAAAATTACATTTACCATTAGGAATTTCTTTTTCTAATCATCACAGTAGTGAAGCAATGATTATGTGGATGTTTGTGAAGCCTGCATGCTTAGAGGTGGCTTGATGGAAATATCCATGAGGAGAGGAGGATAGACTAGATGACCTCCTCCAGTCCCTTTCAAGTCTAGTAATTATGATTCTGTGATTTAATGATGTCAAATAATTGTAAATTTAAATTGTTTTCACATTTCACTGCAAATCTCATAATAACTTGACACCACCTCTATATTTAAAGAGAAAATATTTCAATCTGAAGGAGATTGATCTTAACTGCAGTTTGCTTCTATCTATAGTGGCTGCTTTTCTTTTCAATTTGACATCCATAATACTAAAGCCTTACTAAATCATCACTTTAAAACGCTGTGCAAAATCTAGAGTGCTATATATATTCCATGACCCTAAAAAAACAATCAAAACCCAGCAAGCCCCCACACCTTATCCCTTGCAGCTGTTGCCTTTCCTATTTTTCACCACCTGGCCCTGCCAGTGCTGCAGCTTCATTGCACACGAGGCACTGCATTTAATGCTGGACTGCAAATCCTCAGATCTCAACTGTCTTTTTATAGGCAAAATCAGACATGCCACTTTGAGGCTGCAGATGATCTGGGATCAAAGACACGACAACGTAGTGCCTTTACACCTGATTGCGACACTGACAGATTAGATTTGTCTTTCAGTCCCAAATTCACTATGCAAAGGGCAGCATCATAATAAAAATTTCATTAAACAGCTTTGTTTTTTCCAGATAACAAGCTTCAAAGGAAAAGAGAATGTAGGGGGAAAAAACGTGTGATATAAGAAAAAAAATACAACTCCAAATGAAAGTGTACTATGGAGAAATGGGACATTCCTTTGCAGAAGTATTAAATGCCCATAGCTGAAAATCACTCCTGAAAATTGGGCCAGTGTTATTTAACCAAAATGAGCCATTTTCCACATATCATTTATCAGCACAAATCTGTAATAAACTTACCAAAGAGTAACTAAGTGCAGAGCTTGGCCTTAAACATTTCTGTTGCAGTAGTATCTTCCGCTTTTTGTGGAGCGGCTACTTCTCCCTTTGTGATATTAATGTTGACAAGCATCTGTGAGTCCCTAATTCCTAATGAGATTGAAGAGGGCACAGATTAATTTGAAAGGAGACCACCTTGGAACATTGCCAAGAATTATTGAATTTTTCTATTTGGCTTTGGGGAGCTGCTAACACCTTTTAGCTGCCCATTAGCACATTTCATGGGGTGAGGCATCCTAAGAATTGCTCAGTTCCTATCAAAATCTCCAGAGGAAAACAGCTCAAGTCTTTATGACTTTGTAGGTAGAACATTCACACCGATTATGTGCAATCCCCTGAATTCATGTAATGGAAGACTGATTGCAGCAAATAATTAGATGACAAAAAATTTAAAACTTGCTCAGGACCTGCAAGCCTTTTCATTCCATATTGTGCTTCAGCTAGAATGGCTATATGGCATACATTGTGCTCCAGAGATTTTATTTTGTTTTTTTGCTTTTTTTTTCGCATGTGCCCAGCAGACAATTCCCACTGACTTACTCTTGATCAGTAACATGTAAAGTAAACGCCAGCTTACAAACTTTGCCTTTCTATTATTATTAAGGGGTGTATTTTTTTGCTTTGCAAGCAAATGTGTTGGTTTGTTCTTCCCCATAATTGCTGGTGTCTTTCTTCCACACCATTTCATGCCTGTCGAACAACAAAGAGTCTGCCTTGCAGACAATGGAAGGAAAGAAGAAAACCAAACTAAGACAAAAAACAAGGTTAGAAGAAAATGAAATAAAGGCAGTATTTTTCCAGTGTATTCTCTCAAAATGAGTACTAGCTAGTGAATATAGGACCACACAGTAACCTAAATACTGTCTATTTCATCAGAACTGGCTTCCAGGAAAAAATTATCTTCCATTTTACTGTTTCATATTTCTACAGTTGCAAATAAGACATATCTATAAATATGGAAACAAAGAGGTTTTTTACATTCACACACTAGAATTTTATTGCCTGCATGTATAGCAAATTCAGAGAGTACCCATCCAAGGTTCATAACTACTGAAATTACACCAAAAGCAGCATTTAGACTTCTAATCTTCCATCTGCTAAAATATACACGTGATACAAAATCCCAGCTAAATTTGAAGTGTAACAAAGGTGGAAAACCCTGTGGGCCTGGGGCCCGATTTCAGCCCATGATTTCATTTTGCAAGACATGTGAGTACATGCTTTTTTTTTTTCATGTTATTATTGGATAAACACTTGTGGTTACTGTTTGGTCTAAAAACATTTTTGTAAGCCTAGTCAGCAAGGACTAGTTTCCCCACCCTGAATATACACTATTCAAGACATGTCTGGTTTTATTATTCAGAAGTCCCAACACCCAAAATTGTCAAAGGGAGCTTTCCCATCACCCAGAAAGTGTCTATAGTATATCTGGTCAGTAGATACAAGAGAAGAGGTAGAAACTTAGAGCTAAGAGAGGCGTTAGAGACACATATTGTTGCAGAAATTCTTGAGATATTTTTCATCCTGCACTGGCCTGTGCAAGAGCTTTCCACAGTGAAATCATCATGTCTTGTTTACATTTAAAGCTAGCACTTTAGAGGCAAATTTTCTTTGGCACGTATCACATAGGAAGCACATGCTGCATACAATATACCCTGAGCATAGTAATTACATTTTATATCATTTAGTGTTCCTGGTGAGCCAAATCACCTCTACTGTAATTATATAGTACTCCAAGAATTTTGACCAAGGATGAATTGTGTTCATCCACCTGATTTTACACACTGCAGGCAGCAGGTTATGCGTTCTACTACTGTGGAGGGATCTCTATTAATACAGACATGATCTGGGGATACTTAGATTACTTTTGGCCTAACTGTAGTTAGCAAATCTGATGTTCAGTCAGTAGCTTTTCCTAACCAATGTTCTGGCATGTGCAATACATTTTCTGCCATGCAATTCATGTACCCAGTACAAGATAAGAAATTAGTTTTATATAAGCTACTTCTGGTCTGGTGTAAGTTTCTACTACTCAGTCAGTCAGGTAAGCTTGGTTTTTGTCCAAAAGTTTTCCTTTTGGACTTTTGCCAGCCCCAAAGTTTCAAAAGTCAAGACATCCATCAAAAATAACATGTTCAATTTAACTAATAGACTTTTATTAATCAGGAGGTTGTGGCAGTTTGTTTTTTTTTGCTTTCTGCTGTTTTTAGAGTGTGTTTTAGTCATACTTCCTGTTTTTCCTCTTAAGGCATGAGTCTTAAAAATTTCTGGGTTTTAATAAATGTTGGGTTGGTTTGGGGTTTTTTCCATAAGCCTATGACTTCCATAGCTGAGGTTTAAGAAAGCTATCATATATCAAGAAACCAAAGATAAAATTACAAGAGCTGTTACCTCTTTAACTGTATGTACAAATAGGGAGATAGGCTTGCCATTGATACTGACTTCACAGTCCTTCTAAAACCATATTCCAACTTGTCAACATATTTCAAAATTAATTATTTAGTATGGTCAATCACCTGTAAAAGGCATATTTATTATGGGGGTAATTTGTAGCCCACCCTTGTTTTCCTGAGAATGAACAGAAGAAAGAGTAATTCAGAATTTTTTCTTTACTCTTATGTTATTTCACCCACCTTACATTTTCCTGTGGGCTTCTGGGTTTGAGTTAGCCAGCTATGAACATGTCAGTCTCAATTTTCCATTTTAGACTGTCCGGTTCTGCCTGCAAAATTCATGCTGACATTAAAATTCTGAACTTTAAATGTACTTCACACTTTCTGGTTTTACTTTTTAAAGCTCTTAAAAAATATTTCGTGGGTTTTATTGATACTTTTCCACGTAAGTAGGAATTTACTTCAATAGGAATCACAATTGATAAGTGACTACTAAAACTAAAATTAGGGCTGAAAGATAGAAAGATATACTGTCCCTTTCATGTGGATTGCTTCCATTGCAGATGTTCTTATGTCAATTATTTTCTTAAGACAACTCCTGGATCCATCAGAAACTGTCGTGCTTCTTGGTTTTGATGAGTTTTATGGGGAAGTGGTGCCTATCTCACATTCAGAGGAGGGAGGAATGTGCTGGGTCTGGGGTGATGTGAAGAGAAGAGATCCTTCTTCCCTGATAGCACTGTGGCTACCAAGATCTCAGAGCTGCGTAGTCCTGTAATGACTTGAAAGGAATTCAGACGCTCTTATCACAGTGGCCAGCTTCAAGTCATCTGCCAGCCTCAGATAAAGAGATTCATGCTTGCATGATAATTAAACTATTTAGTTGCTAAACCTATGGTGACCCCAAAGGTAGAAAAGGGAGTGTAACATGTACCACCTTTAACCAGAGCAAAACACAGGTTGTGGAAGAACTAAGCTCAAGGTCATTGCAGCTTTACCTAACCAGCACATCTAAACAAACTGTACTTTTCACCTCTAGCTTTACCTGCTTCAGACTGTGAGTTTGCCTTAACATGAACATGCCTAAGCCTTGCAGCTGAGAGGCAAGGTGGGGTGGCTTCCTCTTCTCCAACAGAGACACTGATGGAGGAGATAATTTCCTTCTGCACAAGGGAAGCGACAGCCCCTCGAGTATTTGAACATTTGTTATGTTCAGAACAAATAAATGGTGAAGGTCATCTTGGAGGTAGATGAGCCTAGGTCTGCCATATTCTTCCTGAGAAGGCATGACAAGAAATGCGTAAAGAATTCCAAGTTGAGGAGCAACATGATTAAATTCCCTGTTTCATTCTTTTCTAATAGCTCCAAGTAAATATTGCGTCTTTGCAACCAAAGCTAAGGACTGGGCTGATGTCTCAGGAGAACAAGCCACAACAGCTCCAAAACTTCATTTTCTGAGCAGCAGCAGCTCATTTAGAATCCATCACCATGCATGTACAGTTGTGAATACTTTTTCCCATGTGAACTCCTTCGCATTAAATGACATTGAATTTCATCTGTGATTTTGCCATTTAATAGTATGAACTCCTTCAGTAGCATTCTGCATTCAGTTTTAATTTTGAACCCACTGAATAATTTCTTATACACTGCAAAGCTTCACGTTACTAACACGGCTGTTATTCCAGGGCGATTCGGAACATGTTGAACAGTACAAAATCCACTGATTTTCAGAGACTACTCCTAACAGTTGCAAAAAGCATTTCTTCTTATCCTTAGCCCAAAACGTGACCTTTCTTCTAGGCAGGTAAGAACTTAGTATGTCCAAGAGTCAATTGAGAGGAATAGCATCAAAATATTTTGAAAGCTGAGGATAAATTCATCCCTTACGCCAAGTGTATTTAAGCCTTCAAAATGTGACTTCTACATGCCAGATACAAAAAAAAAGGGGATGGGGGCTAGAGGCAAGGGAGAGAAGTGCTTTGGTGGTTTATACCTTTGCTTACCATTAATATTCCGTGATAGGAGTACCTGGTCTCATAGTGACCCCTTAAAACCTTTCATCCTTGCTCCCTCCACTACTGTCCCAGAAACCTCTAACTTCATGCCAAATCTCAAGCTCCTAGTCCAACAACACCCAACGCCTGAATTCCCTTAAACCACAGCTTCCCAGGCCCTGCTCACATCTCTCCTTCCCAGGCCCCTCCTCCCACCTGCCCTAGTTGTCCTGCCTGGCAGAGTTTTACCACCTTTTGCTCCCCAAAGACTGTCCCAGTGCAGAACCTTTACCTCCCACTTCAAGTGAGACAGGTAATTGCTTGAAAGACAGTTAAGATCACTTTGTGCTGAAAATGAAAGCCCCACAGCCCTTGGCCACCAGCACCCCCTCCAGGTGCAGACAGCACCAGTGAGCTGCAGCCCTCACTACTGGCACCCTCCACTTCAGTGCAGATGACCTTCAGCGAGGTCTAAATTCTTTTCAGTGCCTCCCTTGGTAGCTAAACATTGCTTTGGAGAACATTTACTCTTCAGTTGTAGCTGTTGTAGTTGCAGCAGTTACAGTGCACCTGCCTTGAGACGTGTTATCTCACAGCAGTTTCAGTGAGAATCTGGGAAAACCAATGAAACCAGGAGCAACTTTTCAGTTTACAATAAGAGCCTTTATTTTAGTATTTTTAGTGCTTTATTTTTACTAATGCATAACAACTAAACTATTCCGCTTCATAGATATGCAGGTTTAGTGGTTATAATCAAAAAAGTCTGTAATTATTCCTTGTAAAACCCTGATTTTTCTTCTGAGATCCACTTTCAGATGAAGTGTTATTAACAGTAATTGGCATAATTCACCAATTTGCAATTTTGAAAAATTAAAGGTTTAGTCTTCTCTTTTCTCACTGCAGATCAATACAAAGTTTTAGTAAATACATTTCCCTAAACACTCTCTAACTGTACTTTTCTTTGGATTTTGAGGCCAAAAAACAACCATTATGATGCCCCTGCATACCATGGACCACTTTTTTCAGTGCTAATAGTTTTGGTCAGCCTATGGCAACATTTCTCACTTGGTGAGATCTGATTCAAAATAGCCTACAGAAGATAAGTGAGGGGTTGCACAAAGCATTTCAAATTGTGTTATCAACCTAGTATTACTAATACCAAAGAGATGATATTGACAAAAATCTCACCCAGACTACATGTTGATTTTATAGTCTTGTGATTAGCATCAGTGATCAAATTTTTAATTTCTATAATGAACATAAGAAGATTAGGTCTGTTTTGAATCTGAACAGACAAACAACAAAACCCGCACAAACACTCCAAAGCTTAACCTGAAAAGGTCAAGAAATGTTTATGCAAACCCCGTGTGTTTTAGCAAGGCTTTCAAAGCTTAGGTACTCCCTGTGCAAGGTATGCCCATTAATATTAAGCTTTTAGGATGTACAGATTTCACCTTCATTACGGAGTTTGAAAATAGAAAAGGACTAAAATGTGATTTTAAGGATGTCCTAAGTGCAAAGTTGCATTTAGATGCTCTCAATTGGCTCAATAGCATTCTGCACTGGCTGGGCATGAAGATGCTCTGATCCATTTCTGCTGGTTCCCATTTTAGGTATTTATAGATGCCTCTGCTCAGTTCTTATTTTACTGTAGAAGAGCCTCTTTTGCAACAATACTTCTGTAATTCCTCAGAGTTTCATTTTGTCCTTTCTCAAACGCCTGCATAAAAATAGTGTTAAGAAAAAACAATTGCCCTCTGATGGCTAAGTTCAGTATAAAGTCTGAGCTGATACCATGTTTTTGCAGCTACATTTTTAAAAAATGAGACTCATCTGTGCATAATGGTACTGCTGATAGAACTTTCACTATTGCAGTAGTAGAAAAGGCTGTTATGGGATAATACATACAAAATATTCTTCAGATAAATAAAAGATTAACTTCTCTATGTGGGACTCTGTAGAATACAGATAAATGAAGTAATAAGAATGAACTGAACCTGAAGCACATTTTTGTTCCTCCAACTTGCCTGATATAGGGAAAATACTACAGATCAAAAGAAAGGGGAATCAATAGGATTAGTTTCAAGAACACTGCAGTGTGTTTCTGATAATCCTCTCAAATAAATTGTTACTTTTTCAGCCCTTTTCAACCAGACTTTGCCTCCCATTTTGTGCCATTAGCCATGCTGATCCAGTGCTGCTTGCCTTGCTTGCCGGAGTACTCTACATATCCCTTTTAAATTATGCCCCAATGGATTATCTGAACAATTTCCTATTGAAGGCAGTGAGCAACCACTGAGTGCTGAGGTAATATAATTTCAATGAATCAGTTCCATCTGAAATGTCAGATAATGGTCAAACTAGATAATGGAAATGGAATCCAGCCATATCCCTTTGTGAAATGGCAGTTTAATGTGAAATATAAGCCATTCATCCTTTCCACTCCCTAAATCACATCAGTTGAAACAAAGCAGAAATTGTCAATGCTGAAATTGGGGTGAAGGAGTAGATTTGGGGAAGTAGGTAGGTGACAGCAAGTTGGGTGGTGTGATATCTTATCCCTGAAGGGAATATGGATTGACTCTCTCACTGATGTAGAGTTTGGGGACTGTTCAGCAGTCTGGAAAGTATTGGTCCCCATATTTATTTAGTGGTTTCATGGTTTTAACCTTGACTAATGAATAGAAGTTTTAATCTCTGCCCTCCTTTTTTTTTTGCTAGGAGTGGAGAGCAAATAAGCAGGGTCAAACCCACATCTCTGACCTCCAAAGGGAGTTCCCTAAGTGTCTGGCTATGGTGTAAAAATCAGGGTTGAAGATGCTTTCTTCTCTTTCCAGTGAGGAGCACAAATTCCACAGGAGACACGAGAGAGCTAGCAGAAGTCTCCCTAACATAGGGCTGCGGTTAGGACACAGCTTGGGAAGTGGTGGGTGCTGATGTGAGCCATTTCAGGGGCTGGAAAACATTAATGGTCCCCTCTTTGAGGGAAGCAGCCAGGTCATAAACTGCGACTGAAAGTGAGGTTATGACAGAAAAATTTATGAGCCACCAAACAATACAAATAAGAGGACACATCACCTCTCCCCTTCATCCAAGTATTTGCCTAGGTGCCTAACCCTCTCAGTGTGGGGCCTGCCAAAGGAATTATATAGGAGAATATCTACACTGGGAGATGGTCCAAAGACAGAAGTGCAGCTGCAGAGATGGGATGGTTCAGGGCACTTGCAGAACTGTAGAAAAGTAATGAGTCCTCTGCAGGCTGCAGGGTCATCTTGGGTGTCGTCAGGAATAGGGGCTTTTGAGTTGAGGGGAAGGATGGGAGATGAAGGGAGATTTGTGACTCATATCTTGCAATTTAGGTATCTGAAGGCTGCCTAAGTGCTAGTTTGGCTCCCAACCCAAGCTCTGCTCTGAATAGCAATCATGTCTGAAAGCTTATCACTGTAGAGCAAGACCTGAGATGATCTGTAGAGCAAGAAATGAGGTCTGTGGAGTCTGGAAGCCAGA
The DNA here is from genome assembly GCA_013398055.1 of Ifrita kowaldi. Taxonomy (NCBI): domain Eukaryota; kingdom Metazoa; phylum Chordata; class Aves; order Passeriformes; family Cinclosomatidae; genus Ifrita; species Ifrita kowaldi. The sequence continues at coordinate 124,849 of VZRS01013529.1, forward strand.
CCAACATATCAGGGCAGACGACAGTGTTGGAGATGCAGTGAATGAAGGTTTTGATGGTACTCAGATGACCAGGCATGAAGAATATGGAAGAGGCTGCCCTGTTGAGGTTGTGGTGTTCAAGCTGAGAATTCATTTTGGCAGCAAAGATAACTGGGAAGAACCACATTTTGCAAGCTGAGACTGGGAAAACAGGAACAATATTTTGTAAAGTCTTTGCTCTGGTAGGGAAGAGGAGACAGAAGCCGCTTGTAATAGTAGCAACATTATTGTTAGTTAGTACAATCTGTCCACTGTTAACACAGATATTTAGAGGGAACATAGACAGCAAACCCAGACATCATTTTTTAACAGCCATTAAAAACCTAGTCAGGTAAAACAATGAAAAATGAATTTGATTTGATTAAAAAAGTAAGGTGATGACTAATGTTAAAATGAATATGCATGCAGACATCTTTCTGGGTGGAAGGGAAAGGTTCATTCTTGCAAGCTGATCTTGCCTTGAAAACAACAGGATGACTCAGATAATTCCCTGGCTAATGAGACAAAGCGGTTAAGGGAGCAGTGAGAGGCCCTGTGATTAGGATAAACTCAGACCTATTAGGATAACCTTCTACCCTCAACATATTTTTAAGCACAGAAGCCCTATTTTGACAACCCATTGCATGATCACCAACATTGCAATGAGTTCACTTGCAGCTTACAGCCCATTGCTTGGGCTGGGATCCACATGCCCACCAGGGCAGCATTAGCTTCTGGGGCCCAAGGGGTCCATTCAGTGCCATCAGTGGTGACTTGAAGTGCCTCTGGTACGTCATTTTATGGGTCACATATAAACAAGTGCAGGAAAGATTAAACTGGTCAGTCAATAACCAGGAGCTGGCCTTTGATGATTCCTTTAGATTGCTTCCAACTCAGTACATAGGATTCTGTGATTCATTTAAATAGAGTTGTGCTAAAAATTCATACACAGGTTAGCTTAGAAAAGTAAACCAGGCACTTCAATATGCACCAAATGAAATTGATCCCCCTGAAATAGCTCCTTGATGGAGATTTCAGTGGGATAGAGGGGGCTTCTGCTGCAGGAGTCACTGGTGGCTGGAAGGGTCCTACCAAGTGTGCAAAATCCCACTCAGTCACTTTTTGTTTAAAAAACAGTGTTTCAGAGGTCAATGCTGTGTCAGATCCTCCAGCTTGAGTCGAACAGGTGTATGACTGGAGTCAGTCTAGAAATCAGGATAAAAAAATGGCTGTAGAGTGAGAAGAATGGAAGCAGAACTTGACTCTATATCAGAGCTTTATGAACTTCACTCTAACATTGTGTATTCTTAGCAAACTAATTGTGGTTTGCTCAGAAAGCAGGAAGTTCAGAAAATGAGAAGCACTAATCACAATAAATTGATTTTAATACATCTAAAAATAAAGGCACAGTACTTCTTTCAGATACAGCTGCAGAGAAACTGATTCATTGCACTCAATAGAAAATTGAAATTCTGAATTAATTCTTGAGGGAAAATGTAGCTAAGGAGCTAAGGCAGGATCACCACCTCTCTACGTCAGTACTCTGAGGTGATGGTATTCCTGTAGCGCTGACATTCTGCAACAAGCTGTGTTTTGTTGATGGATTTTGCATACATATGTGTTCCTCTAACTGAGAGGAACTCAGCTATTTAAGCTGCCCTCAGTTTATTACACTTTCCCTTTCTGTCAAAGGAGAGGTGTTAAGTCCATTGCACCCCTGTCAAGTGTCATGACATTCAATTACATACTAATTTTGAGCAAAAGATTCTTAGAAACCTTTTTAGCTCCACCAACCAATGAAACAATGAAAGGTCTTATTGATGTCAGCATTGCGTGATTTTCTTCTCCCTCTGAAATCTTCCACACCAGTATTAATTAATTCTCATCACACATTTAGACCAGTCAAAGAAACACCTTGTACAAAAATTACATGAAAATTCTCAAGATGCCAGGTTAATCACTCAAAAATAAATGGATTTCAGATTTAAGATTTTCTGAGTAACTTCTTGCAATATGACACAGCTATATGATTGTTTCCTTTATCCCCCCTCTTGGGGGGATATTTACTTACCCACATTTGGGATATAAAATACAAAATAGACTTATAGGAAAATCTAGGTTTGAGTGGACCTCTGGAAGTCATCTGGACCCATCCTCTGCTCAAGCAAGTCTAATTTCAAAGTTAAATCAGGTTGCTCCGGGTCTTGTCCAGTTGAGTTTTGGAAGCTTATGGAAATCAGTCCACCCCTTTTCTTCTCCCAGCATCTTCAGGGGAATCTCTGAAGCCTTGAAGCCCGATTTGAGAAAATTTGAAAAACTGAAGGTATTAAAAAAGCATGGAGTATTGCCACTGCAGGTCAAATAATGAAATTTGTCACTTTGGATTCTGTCAACAAGCAATTAAAACTGAAAAAATGTAGCTCAGGACAGCTAACATGGATTCACAGAAGGCAAATCCAGTGAAAGGACCTTATCTTTTTTTTTGTACAGCAGATTGTTAAAGAGAAAACAACTAATTTTTGCAATAATTTTCTTCTACAGAATAGTATTTTTACACATTTTTTACTGCAGCACAGTACTTTAACCAAAATGTTTGGATTACAGAACATACATTATGAAAACAAAAAGCATTTTTTCTGCGGTGGCAGATCTCAGAAAATTAATTGTTGATGAAGAGGTGTCAGATAACCTGCTAACAGGTCATCAGTTCTTTATTTAAAGCTCTTCATATGACTGAGATGACAGAAAATCACTGCTGGTGTATTTGAAAATTACAAAAAAAAGATTGGCAAGGTAGTAAATAGTATGAATGAATTTCCGGAGTATAGGAGTTGAAACTATAGAGTCAAGTATTTCTAGTTCCACAAAATGCATTTCAATTCAGTTAGGTGCAAGGTAATATCAAGAATATCTACAGTTTGGAAGACTGTTGCAGAAAGTATTGTTTCAGAGAATGTCTGGGTTGTCATCTCAGACATGAGACAATCAAGGCAAGACACAATCTTACCTCACTCACAGTAGAGCCTCTCAGCATCTGAGCATTGTGATCTGCTCCTTGACACTGCAGGGACTGCAGATACCTGTGGGGGCTACCTTCCCTTTTCTTATTTATTTCTTATTTCATTTCCTGTTCCTCAGAGGCTATGAGAATGGAAATATGCTTTCTTATTCATAGAGCTCTCTCCCTGCTCCCCCC
>VZRS01013529.1:128097-184449 GCA_013398055.1 Ifrita kowaldi
TATATATGTTTGCATGCAATTCATTGAGTCATAATAAATAAACACTCACATTGAATAGTCTGTTCTGGGTTTAAGCTGCATGAAAATAAAAGCTAAAAGGTTGTGTCACCTTACACACATTACTTCCCTATCCCTACAGAAAGATGGGATGTCTCCTCAATATTACAATTTTGGATTCAGCACAGTTTTTTGGCCCTCCACAGAGTATTCCCCTTGTGTGCATCAGTGCAAAGACCACTCCGACTATAGCAGAATTTGACAGCCTCTCCTGTCACAGAGCAGTGGCTCATTCCTCACACCCCACTGCCAAATGGGATACACATTAGACATTGTAGAAAAAGCTTTTTTTAAAAAAACAAACTAAAACCAACAACTAACGATATATCCAGCCATCACAGACAGCCTGTGCTTGCTAGAGACCAAAGTGTCTCCCTCTGTCCTTTCTGCCTCCAGCTTTTCCATAAGAGACAACCAGGATGCCGTAATCACGGTACTCCTCATAACCCCTCCTTCTCCCCCATTCCTCTCCTCTTCCTGTGCTTTGGAAGACCCTGGCTCTAAGGCAGGGCCCTCTTGCACCCAGTGGCCTCCTTGCAGAAAGGCAAAGCCCTGGTGCTGTAGCAAAGCAAAGAGAGGTAAAGTCTGACGGAGAGATTTGATAGTAATTCAGCTGAAACAACACCCATTTGTTTTCCTGACACGGATCCATCCTTTTTGTCCCTATAGGATAGAAAGTTTTAATTTTTCTTTTACTTCAAGAGTCAGATCCCAAATATTTATTAACCCAATGCCAAGTACAAATCAAATGTTCTAGTCCAGGAGTCAAAGCAAAACCGAGAGTTTGCCAATACTACAATGATAGAAAAAGCAATCCCAAAGTCTTCAAAACAGCTCTGAGACCCTCTGAGGCTCTGTTCATTCCAGAGTCCTGATACACGCTGGAGTTATATTTGCCCCTTGTGTACTGCCTGAGATAGCCCCATAAAACTAAGCAGGGATTTATGCCGGATTAAAACCAGGATCCCTTCTCTGCTTTACTGAACATTGAAATTGGGCAGAGGACAATACCTGTAAATCTATGCATGCTAAGCAAACGCAGAAGTTATATGAGAGGTAGTAATTCAGCAGAATTGCATTTACTGAGAGAGGTTAGAAGCCTTAGGATTTCTTTTCTGAATTGACTGCAGTGTAATTTTCATGTCCCCAAAGAGAATAAAATTAAAAGAAAAATCTCTCCTTTTTCCTAGCAAATACTTTTTGCTTGAGCATGATCCATTACCAAGGTGAAAGAAACTCTGAAAGAAGCAGAATGGAAACGTTCAGAGTACAGTCTTGGTGAACTAAAGCCAATGCTGACTTTTAATTTTGCATTGTTTTCAAACCAGTCCAATTGAAGACCAAATCCTGTGCTTTCAAGAGTGTGTTAATTGTGGATGTCCAAATAGAAGCACTGGGTTTGGCTGTTTTAAGTCTTACTGTGTCCTAAAATATATATATATTTATATATAAAATAAATGAAACCTTGAATGCTGTTGGATAGGCAAAATGGCAAAGATTAGTGAATTCCACAAAATTTGTGACCTAATGACCTGATTTGAGGAAGTGCTTGAACTTTCATAAACATAAAAGCCTGTGTTTTTCCACACGTATCTCTGGTAACAAGTAACTTCAGGGTCTGCTTCAAGTTCTTTCTATGTTAAGCCCCAAACCATATGACAGCAATACATGAAGATAAGAGTTACTGCAGGAAGAGTTCTGATATCAGTAAAGTCCTGCTCACTTTAGAAACCTTGAGAAAAGCAGATCAAATTTCAATACAAAAAAATTTTTTTTATACAAAAATTCTCTTTTTTTACTAATTTGATTGTTACAAATTGCTATTTGTGATATGCATGAAGCACCTTCTGCTATTTCCCTTGGTTTTGATAAGATAGTTCTTCAGCATCTAAGAAAAGTATATTATAGTAAATTATAGTCTGAGCTGAGTTCTTGTAACCACAGTTTCATGATTTTTTCTATTAAATTCTGCTCTTTTTCTCCTTGGCTTCACCCTGCTCACTGTTGCTACAAAAGGAATATCAGACCTTCTGAAAGTGTGTTTAAATGGGATTTGGATAATTCACTGCCAAGAGTTTGGCGGTGCTATGCTGATGATTATTTCATACTTTGACCCCTTCATCCAGAACCATTACTCATATTTAGGGAAACATTTCAAGCCAAGCAGCTGTTCACGTTTGCTATGTAGGAAAAGGAAGACCTTCACTTTCTTTGACCAGTCTAGTGGTTATTTTTTTACTAGGGAGAGTAGTCTGAGAAAACACAGGTATATTTTTTTTACTTCAATTTTATACAAAACAAGTTTAATGTCCTATCCACAAATCAGTTTTGATTTATTCTAAGCATCCATAGAATGAGATGAATGTCTTCCACCTCAGTATCACAAGTTTAAATAAGCCATAAATCACTTTTTGTTGCAGTTTGGATACACGATAGGTCAAACTTTCTTAATGTTTGTGTCAGTCTGTCATAAAAACACTAAAAAAATCTTGAACCTTTATACCCACTGCCACCATCCAAAAATCTATATTTACTCAATAACCTTTTGTTCTTCTATTAGTTGCTCACCCTTGTGAGACGAAACATACGCAACATTTATTTTTAGCTTTGCCTTTGACAGTTCATAGTTTAAATTTAAAATGTTTAAATCAAGTGATGATGTCCATAGAAAATCTTAAACAGTGCAATAGTCAATCTACTGGATTTTTGGAACTGAGTAATAAAAGTATAATTCGAATTTTTATAGTATTTGGCAGTGTAAAGTAATATTTATGCTTTTGTCCATTGAAATACAAATATACTTTTTCCAGAGTTTTTCTGCCTTATAATTTTTAGGAGATTTACTGAGTTAGGGAGCTGTGAAATAAAAACAAATGCCTGAGGTTACTACTGTTTACTTTGTTGAGAAACTGCTTTAACAGTATCCAACATCTCCAAAATAGTACTGATTAACTGCTAGAGTTTGTGAGCTTATTTTCTTTTTACAAAAAATGTTTTCTTTTGCACACTATTAATGTAATTAATACAAACATGTACTGCTTGGCTCCAGGGCTCTACCCATCAAGTACCCCTAAACCACAAAACCCCTTTTTGATCTTAACTGCACTTCTGTTAGATGAGGAATTGTGAACTTGGTCCTTAAGGCAGGTTTTTAGGATCAGGTGGTCTTCAGGCAGCACAATAATTCTGGCAATGTCTCTCTTTTGATAAAAAAGTCATAATTGTTTTGGTAAAAACCAAAAATCTGGATTTATTTCATAAACAGCGTATCACAGACCAGCTCCCAACACACCTTAGGAATTTGCACTTAGGAAGTCTCTGCCAGCCTAACATGTGGGAGGCAGAAGGAGGAAACTAGGTTCTTGATAGGTAATAAACTTCCTCTTATTTCTTCTTCTGGAAGAAAGCTGTGGTTAATTATCTCAAAATTGTGGATGGCCCAAGTAACTAGGAAACAAGTCCTGAGGTCTACGCCTATGGAGATGGTGATTTTTAATTTTTTTTCTGATTGAATAAAGTTCCACTGGAAGAATTTAAAAACATATTTTTTCTGGCAAAGGCTGCACACTTTTTAAAAATGAAAATGTCATTTCTTTATCTTGTTGGTAAGTTGTCTTTCTGAGGTCATCCCCCTCTCGTCCCCCCATTCTGGGACTTCTTATACTATGATGCTTTCAGATCTTGCCTTCTGTCAATGTCAACGTCACAATCCAGTCTTACAGTTTACCAGGAAACAGAAATAAGCAGAATTTGATAATAATATAGTTCTAGTTTAAGAAAAACAGATAACTCTTTATTGTGAATAATAATTTTATATTTAAAAAGAAGTAGTAGAATATATTTTTTCCACCCTTTGTCAAAATAGAATATTTTATAAGATGTTTTTCTGTATTAAAACTTATTCTACAGTCTGTTTTAAAGATGTGCTTGATTCTCTCTGAAGTGATGACAGGCCATCATGAACACACGGAAAGCTTAGCCAGGATACAGTCTATCTTTAATATGAAGATTTCTCTAACATATATGCCTAGAGTTAAAGAACAAATAAATAAATTACACAGATAGTACATGTATACAAAAGAGATCAGGCTTTTCTTGTAATAAATGCAATAAATTTGGTAGTATCTGTCACTTATTTGTATGTAGGATTTTAAAAAGCAGCTGAATCATTTACTCTATTGGGTCATTTCATTACATAAAACATTGCATTATGAAACATCCTGTGCAAGTTTTGGAATACCAACTAACATTGCATAATACCTTAATTACTTTTCAGAGAACATGTTACATTTAAATTCAATTAAAAAAAAATCATTATGGTTCCATGCAAGGCCACAAAAGACCTAAAAAATTGATTTCAGGATAACTCAGACGGATTTTTATTGAATCTGGCCCTCAGTAATATATCTGTCATTGTTAAGGCAATAGCAGGGTCACGGTGTTGCTTGTGTAAGATCCATGGGTAAAACAATCTCTTCTCAGAGGTGCAGCTAGTATTCATCACGCTTCTGGTGGCACTTCAAACGTACCAGGTACTTTCCAAAACCAGAAAGAAATAGCTTCTCTTGCTGGACAGCTTCCTGCTGAAGTTCACTAAAATAGGGCAGTGCTAAGGGGAGGAGAGGGAAGAGAGGCAGCCTAGCTGAGAAACAGAGCTGAGCAAACCTCTATCTTGTGGTTCCAGCTGGCTTCCAGGAAGGAAAAGCATGCTCCCACACCTACTGCCAGAAGTTACCCAAGAAGAGCTCAGAGTTGCTTATATGAGATCCAAGGGCACAAATTAACTTGTGGATGATTTCTCATCAGGCATAAACTCCACAAAACCTGTTGAAATCTCTAGTAGGATCTCCGTCCTTGAAAACACTCAGTACTTGACTACATGTGGCCCTGAGTGATATGGTCTAATATCAAAGGTCATCTGAATTTGAGTACTGCAAGGATTGGACCAGATGGTCTGAAGTGATACCTTTGCATCTTAAATTGTGTGATTCTGTAAAAAAAGAATTTATTTATTTATTCAGCTGATCTCAACACAAGGTCACCAGGCACCTGTTCAGTGCCCTGGACACCTCCATTACCTGGTGCAGGCCTGGTGCTTCCAGCAGCAAAGGTGGGTGCACTCTGCTCACCCTCTCGAGCAGCCATGATGGCACAGGGGTGCAAAGATGCCAGGAGCATTCCAGCTCGTGGGACTTGTTGGTGAGGAAGAAGTGATGCATGAGAGCAGGGAAGAGCCACTCATGCAAGGACTCCTTGCAGGCATCACCCCAGGGACTGCTTTCCTCTGCTCTGTGCTGACGAAGCACAGACTGAACAGCTCCACTGATCTCAGCTCAGGCAAGGACTAGATCAGGAACTGTTTAAGGCTCTACAGCTTTAAGCTAATGCCCTGGATTCCACCAAAAAGCTTATCAGAGGGCCAAGCCAGTGTCAGCACAGCGGTGTCTCTGTGCCGTCAGCGTGGCTCCACACGCAGCCCCAGCCTCCGGTGATGAGTGTGTGGCTGTTCCGAGGTGCAAGCACCACACTGAGCACGGAGCAGCAGCCTGGGCTCCAACGGGGTGAGAAGACAACTGTGAAGGACCCCAGCAGCAGGGAAAGGGGAATGATCTCACCAAGGGTGGAGAGCAAAGGCTTCAGTCTGCTGGATCTTGACTTGATTGTGCCTGGCTTTGAGACTTGAGAGGAGAAACTGTTGTACTCTGGACCGGGCTGCCAATAAAAATTCCTCCTGCTGCCTCTGCCCATCCCTCCACAGCTACTGTCTAGACAGGGGCAGGGATACCACTCACATAAGCATGGTTTGCAGCTGGCTTTAAATGAGCAAATTGTCACACCAGCGTTACTGTGGAGGGTGACTCTACAGAAAAGGAAACTGAGACAGGTTACTGGTGACACTGACTTGAAAAGGTGAAATTGATGGCTGAACCTGGTCTGTTTCCAGGCAAGCCCTAGAGTTACTTGGAAGCACAGATATGCAAAATAAAAATTATAAAGAGAGAGATTATAGGAAAAATACAAAGCTTTCTTTTATTTCCACTCCAATTAACAAACATATGAATTTTGAACAGTTTGTTGGACTTCAGGCTAAGTGATATATCTAGAAAATCTGCACATTACTGATCCTGTGAGATACAGGCAGTCTGAGTTCATCTTTGAATGAGTGCCCAGTTGCATGCATGACTTTGAGGTATAACAGAACAAAGATTAGGCAATTATTTTCAAACCAGTTTCCTCACTGGGAAAATATTCCTTTGGGTCACAAAGTACTTATTTACTGAGTCAATACTACAACAGTGAGATTTACAACTATGTCATTAATAACACTGATTGACAAAGAACTTCCTCAAAACTCTTTCAACTCCAGGCAAACATGATCTATGAACAAAAGCATACAGTTAAGAGATTTACAGCCAAACACGTGTACTTGGAGCAGGGGTGGGTAGGGAAAGGGGGAGGAGCATGAAAAACAACACCTGACCTTTTTGTTCCCCTTATGACCACTATTTGAGGCAGACTCATGTTTGTTTTGAATAGTTGCTTACTGTTTCATTGGTTGCTGAGGGTTCTTTTGATCTCTTAGAGGATGAACTGGAAAGGGACTCCTCTTTTGGAGAACTTGCACAATTCTTCACACTCAAATGGGCTTATGATAAACGCATTATTTCGTCCATTGTGAATGATCTAGATGATAGTTCTCCTTGGATTGGTTAAGGACCATCTTAATAATTTTCCCTGCTGTCTGAATGCATCCACTCCACATCTATCTCGCAGGAATTGTGGGGGGGTAAAAGGAGACCTTGGTGGAGATAAGTGCAGTTGCTTCAGTGTTCCTTTTATTGAAGCTATTTTGTATTTAATGAGTCTTTTCTGTTTGTGCCTCATAATAGCTGTAGAATTTTTTATTTATTGGTACCAGTTACACTTAGTCTTCTTTTTTAATGAAACGACTTTCTATTGTAAAATGACCTTGTGTCCAAGGAGAAAGTTTTGTGGATCCCAGTTAATTTAGAGAATTTATTCTCAGGTAAAGAAGGCCTAAGAAACACATTTCTTCTCTCATTTCAAATACAAGATTTTTACTTTTTTTAAACTTCATTATTCAGATTTAGTTTTTAATTTTATAACATATTTAAGTGTCTTGTACACTGTACTTCCTATCATATAATATTGACACAATTTATAAATAAACATAGAATGCAATTTACATTTTCTGGATATCTTTAATATTAGATTCCTTAGCAATTATCTGCAGCTGCTGAATCTACTAGTTTCTTTTACTCTGCAGGTTTATGCTGAATGTTCAAGTATTTCCTTACTAGCCTAATTCCAACATATGAACATTAAGAAGAATCCTATTTCCTCTAAAGGCAGCACCTGGATTTTTCATATAGTCAGTGCAGAGAAGGAGGTAGTTAGACCCCCACTGGGAGTTCCTGTATGTCTTTCTTTTGTGCCTCACACAAAGAAAAGCAAGATTTTGGAGAGGGGTAATATTTTTTATGGGACCAACTGCAGCAGCATTCAGAAGCCCCAGCCCCTTTTTTGATCACCTATACAGGGAGCTTGGCTTTTAACTTTGGAGGAGAATTACCTCAATAAGCAAGTACAGTTTAAATGCAATCTGAATTAAACAGCCAAGTCTTGGCTGGTGGCTGCAGTAAAAACCTTGAAAACCTCTTCTGAACATGCACAGGAAGTAAAAAGAAAGGCACTAAGGCTTTAAAAATACATCCCAGGGTTGTGCAGCCTCATGATTTTGAGGATCTGCCTCCTGCTGTTTGAACGTGTGGATTTGACAATGATACAAAAATTGCTCAGCCAGCTGATTGTATCTTGTTGTCTGGCTGGGATCTCTTCCTTCAGCTTCGCTTCTAGCTAAGCTTGCCCTGACTGCTGAAGGACCCTCAAGAAAGAGGGGCTTCTTCACACCCGGCAGAGCCTGTGCCACCATCCAAACAGGCAAAGACATCTACTGCAGCTCTGGCAAGCTGTCGGGCCATGCTGATGAACATCTTGGATAGGGCAGTTAGTGTGCTGCAGGACCTGCAGCTCATCCCTGGCTCTGGAATGGCAATGTTGCTGTTTGGGAGATAAGCTGCTCCAGGGCTGCAGCACCATACCTACCCAGCAGTGGTGGGGGCAAGGATGAGGGTCCTCTGCTGAACCATGGACAGAGATGGAGTGAAGCCAGTCGCATGCATCTGGTTGACATGGAAAGCAGGAGGGTCAAGCAGGGAGCACAGACAGCGAGGAGGGGAATATAGGAGAAGAAAGTCATTGCACTGCAGTAATGGAGCCAGCCTTTGCTGGCACAAGGGGTTTGTGCCCCCTCCCACAGGTCTGTGGTACAGTCAGAGTGGCACTTACTCTGTAGTGCATTCACCTCCAGGAATAATTATCCAAACAATTCACCTCGAGGAACAATTATCTGTCTGTGTTTGAAGCCCTCCAGCTCTCCATTGTGATGCACCAGCCCCAAAGAGCCATGGAATAAGTATTTAAGTTACACTGGGGTGAGGTGGAAAACAGGGGTGAGAAGCAGAACAAGAAATGTCCAGAGTGGTGTATCTAAAGGCAGCGTAGACATGAGGAGTGGGACACAGATCTTCTATGGGAATGTTCCCTGAAAAATAAAATAGAAGAATTAAGCTGAGCTGCACTGTGTCTGTCTCCTCCTGTCTTCTCTTTTCTGCTGCGCACATATAAAGGCACTGAGAATATTAACTGCACCACAGAGGTGATACTGAGCTAATAACTGTACCAATACTGATAACATGTAGGAAAACCAGATGTAAGTCACCAGCATAACTGCATAGGCTCAGGTGAACTCCTGTGGTGCTATTCTGCACAGAGATGCTCAGACCTATTTATTTGAGTTAGAGTTTGTACATGTGAATAGCTGCAGATTCATCAGACTTGGTTGCTGACTGATGGGCTGGAAAAAGGCTGGTGTGGCCAGGGCATTCCCAGGCAGGCATAGCCAGGGCACCTCACTCTCCTGGGCAAAGCTGCTCACTCCTAGCATCCACACGCTGAAGCCAGTGGCAATGTTGTGGGAAATCCACTAGATGTAGATACAGCGTTAGACTGTCACTGATACAGGAAAACCGGAATCTGTCTTCAAAGGAAAATTACCTTTCAGTGCCATGAGAGGGGGCAGGTGTTTCTAAACAGAAATTAAACACCTTTTAAGGATTACACTGATCTTAGTTTTCATAATAACACCAAGTGTCTTGGCTAAGGATTTTTAAATAATGTCTTATTTACACAACCTGCTTTTTTTAAAAAAAGCCTCCTTTGCTCTGTTGCATTATGGCTAAGTGCCACCAAATGCCACATTATCCTCTATGACTGCCCTCATTTACCCTCCAAAGCCCCCATCCCCTTTGCAGCAGGGTTGCTGAGATTTGTCAGCTCACCAGGGCAGTGCTGGTGGGAGCTCATGCTGTGGGAAGCATTAGTGTGCTCTTTGGAGAGAGCACAATATTGAGAAATTAATGGTAGGTAAAGAATGCTTCTGTCCTAAGCTAATGAGGCTCTTTTTTGGAATGCAGATGAAGAATTCATCAAAAGAAGGCTAATTTAAACTTCTGAATGTTTAAACCATCTAAATGGTGCATGAGAAACACTGCCTGGTTATCCTCTGTCCTGGGCAATGGGGCAGAGCATCAGCTAATGTAAATCCACCACAGCTACAGCAAGGTATAGCAGTGATAGACCATGCATGGGGCTGGTGTGGTCAAGGGAAATGCCCCCTAGAAAGAGCACCCTGCTTCCAGTGGGAAGGTAAAAGGAATGAAAGGCTCTTGCCAAGGGCTTGTTAGAGACAGGTCCACTTTCTCCCTATCAGAAAGGTACACACTGTTCATATCCTCCATTCATTTTCCAATGTGGTTCAAAGTTAGGGTAGCAAGTTTACCCCGCAGCACTTTCCTAGTGTTGAAGAGTAGCAGAAAAAATTGTCTAGAGAGGAATAAAAAAATAAAATCATTAGCCAACTGATAATCTTCTGAAAGCAAAGAGAAAGGCTGCCTGTGGGCTAACGGTGCTTGCGAAGAATTGAGCACTCAGGAAGGCTCAGAATGAAGCAAATTGGTAATTTTCAAAGCAAAATATCAGATTCAATGGATAACAACAGATCAACAAAACAAAATTAAATTTAAAAAGAATTAGATGAATAATAATTGAAAGACATTTTGAGTTTCCTTACCCATGCCAACACCTGGTGCCAAGGGCAGTCCCAACCTGTTCCTCAACACAGGCAACACAGGATCCACACCAACAGCTCACAAGGCCAGGAGGCAGGTTTGAGCAGTGGCCCTCCAGTTAACCAGTGTTTGGATGTGAATTGTGAATGGTTAACATGCTTCCAGGTGGGGTTTTGGTATATGCCTGATAAAATTTTCCCAAATCCTGCTTGAGCAAGGTTTGGGAGAGGCCACATGCGTGGCCCAGCTCCCAGCAGACAGGACAGGTGTGATTGCATCAGGCTGGCTCCCTCTGCTCTGTCCTCCAGCTTAAGCTGGGATTTGCACCCACGAATGCCTCCACACGTCAGCACACTACACTGCAGGTGTTGCAAACTAACCACCACCCTCCTACCAAAGGAAAAAATGTAGCCCACAAAACCATCATAATTTTTTCAGGCACTTTGGACTGAAAATACCCCAACTTTCCAGAGTATAATAATGATGGCACAGAGACCCAAGATGAGGTACTGAGGAGATGCAGGTCAAGCGCTGTGTAAAGTGCCTGAGCTGTTCCCCAACCTCCAGGCCAACAACCAGTTTCCAAACCTGTTTTAATTTGCTGGGCAGAGCCTTAAATCCCAATGAGGAAGTATATGGTTGCTCTGTAAATTCCCTGCTGGGAATAAAGTGATGCACATGAATAAACTGTGCTCTATGTCACAGACTACACAGCAGGGAAAAAAAGCCAGAATTTGGGTATGATAGGAAAGGTCTCTCTGCCTTGGGTTGGGGTGGACTTGCCTCACCAGCACCGAGCAATGTACAAGCAGCTGCCTGGCAGCAACTCCAGTCACAGTGAGGAAATCAGCCCTCGTACCTCAGGGCCAGGCTCTGCATTGCACGGGCTGAAGGCTCTCTGAGACACATGAGCCACAAAAGATAGCTGCCTTTTTCTCAATAAATTACTTTGGCAAGAGGTACTTTTTCACAAAACAAAATTCCTTGCAACACAATAATAGTAATATTTTTCTTATTTTGTAAAAGTGTTGAGCTGCTTAATTGTTTTTCATCCAATATTTTGACATAGTGTTACCAAAATAGCTACTAAGATATTTACCTGCTAAAATCTCAGTCTTGGATAAATCAATGGAAAAGACATCGAGACACTATGACAACATCTTCACAAGAAAGCACAAAGAATAATAAACACAATAAATGTTAATTTAAGAAAAATCAGAAAGTTTAATTTGTTTTTAAATGTTTGGAATTTTAAGATTTTGCTGCTAACAACAATGTTGTTTTTCAGCCAGCTTTTCTCAGACGTGCTTTCAGGAGTTATCCACATGCTCAGTGTTTGCTGTTGCCTTCAAAGATCATAATCTCATTCAAGCAGAGACTCATCTTCTCCCATGTTTGCAAAGCACTTGCACAACTCTGAGTGTCACTGGAGCTAGAAGCAACAGACCCATCAACACAAAGATCAAGCAGAAGATAAAAAGAAGAAAAAGTCTTTACATGGCATTTGAGTGAAAACATGCTTCCAGAAAGGAAAGAGAAAGATGGATAGTGTAATCCAAGATTCACACAGTGATCCAGTTTGGTGCCTCAGGGACACTAAATTGTATGGGGAGAAGCACACAAGCACTGTGCCCATGTCTGTGCCTGTGTGGCAGCACTGTGAGTGCACAGCCCTGAGCCAGCCTTCCCCAGCTTAGTGTGGGCACACAGCCCCAGGCAGGTGGCTGGGCAGGCTCAGCACGACTAACATTACCTAGACCCCCCCACTGCTGCGGTTTTTTCCCTCTCTCTGCCTCTGCTAAGCTGTTTAGAGCCTCAATATCATGTATGGTTTGCTCACTGAAAAAAAAAAACAAAAGCAAAAAAGAAAGAGATTGCCTGTTATAATGTACTTACTGCAGGAGGGTTTGACCTGTGTGTGAACTGAAGGGGGTGATGACTAAGGAACACATACACAAACCTACATCTGGGACATTTGTGAAGCTGTTTGTACCTTTTCTGAAATATTTCAGGGGTTCAAAAGTGAAAGAGGTTAAAACACTGGTAACAAGGAGCATTTATATGGCTCAGTGTTGTGTCATGTATCAAAGACTTAGCCAAGAAGTCCTAAGCCATATAAATGTCATACTTCACTTGGATTAATACAACCTCTGTCTCACAGGGGTTAGAAGGCAGTTCAGGTATCTTGGTACATTGCTGCAATATGCTGGGCAGATATAAACTACTGCTTAAAAGGGGAAGGATTGGATGAAGAAAGCTATGCAATTTACTTGAGGTCAGAAAAACACCCGTGGTGGAGACAGTCTCCCAGTATCACCCTGACGAGCCATGCACTCACACACCCCATCTCCCCTGTGTGTCTATGTAACATGCAGAGAGAGGAGAGGTCAGCAAAGCACCCAGCAAATGGGGAGAATACACTGATACCTGCTCTGCAAATTAAACTGTGGGTACTGGAAAACAATGCTTACAATTTGGTGACAATTTCCTCAAGTCTCTGAACCCCTTCACAGACACCATCCCTAGCCTGACCTTTTAAACCTGATGGAAAACTTTTTAAACCTGATGGCAAACTTTTTAAACCTGATGGCAGGAGAGCTGGTTTACCTGATGGTAAACCTTTTAAACCTGATGGCAGGAAAGCTCAGTTCTTTACTTCATGTTTGTTAGTGAGATCCAGCACATACAGATCCCTCCTACCCCTCCTGATCATTTGTCAGATATATCGGTGTCTTATCCACTACCCAGAGCAAAAAGCACCCAAATGCCATTACAGCCTGCCCTTACGGTCCAGGGACAACTGTTTAATGGAGCAGGTCACAAGGGCAGAGGGAGCTTTTAGACATTCAGGGTGAACAACTGAAACAACACCAACTGGCAGGAGACAAATTCCAACTTGTGGTGTAAGATGCACAGAATGGGATATAGTTACTGGGCTACCGAGACAAAGAGGACAGATACAAGAGATAAAACTAATGGGTTCAGCAGAAATTATGGAGCAAAAGACCAGAGGTCCCTTGGTTGGGACCACCAGGGCAGGGGTTTTGCAGCTGGTGGGTACAGTGTTCCCCAACCCTTGACTCATGGCATGGACCCAGGGTTAAAAAAAGCTTATTGAGGTGAGACTACAAACAATTTCCATCCTGCTTTCTCCTCCACCATGCCACAGCCTTCTCACCCAAGGAGCTGCATTGCTTCATGCAATGCTGCTTGAATGTGTATTCATATTCCCAAGTTCAGTAAGCTGACAGAAACAACCTGTCTTTCGGCAGAGGGTTTTTTTCTTTTCTGGAAATTTCCCAATGCTGTTCTGAGTGCAGCTGCCTTTCAAAAGCACGAACTCTTAAGTGCAAAGGACTGGATTATATCCACTGCAACCTGTCATTGCTAAGTGCAGTTGACCTTTTTCACTCACTCTAATTCCAAAACACGCATCCTGTTGTGTAGTACTAAATATATTTTGGCACACAGTGTGTAACAGATAGGGTCTATAGATTAAAAAAACCCCAGACAAACACTCATTCAGCTCTTCCTGGAGAGGTTCGGCATGTGATGAGTCTGTCACATGTCAGTTATTCAAAACAAACCCAACAAACGAGGGCCAAGGTGGAACAAAAATTGCTTGATGCAGGGGCCTCACCAATTCATGACTGGAATCTGTAGCAGTGATGGTGTGGAGGAGATGCCAGTTCAGCCTCCTTTTCAGCATGTCCATGTACAGACAGATGGAACGTCATAGGCTTCCCACAAGCACTGGGACTTTCCCTTCCCACCTTCCTACAGTCTCTGCTTCTTCTTCCCTGACATGTAACCCTCCTCACTATTCTTCACTTTGTCATTAGTTTTTTCCCTTCCCTGCCTGACCTCTGCCTCCATGCTGTGCTCTCCTGCTGGGCCCCTGCTTCCATGATCCCTGCTGTGTGCAGCAGATGGAAGAACAATGGGTGGGAAAACCCTACAAGCAGAGGGCAATGACTGTGGAGCGACTGCTAAGGAAAATGGGAGAGGTCATCAGGTCTTGCAAGCTGCCTCTTTCACTTTGAGGAGAACTTTGGATCGAATAAAGACAGGACCTCCTAGGAGCCTATTTCCAGGTGAGACTCCTCATGTATGCTGAAGATACTGTTTTGTCAAGCTCTGCAATATCCTGAATGATGCCAACAGACTTCAGTTGTTGGGAGTAGGGACCAGGGTCCTGAAGGCTGACACTGCTCTCCATTTGTAAGTGAGGTGCTGGGAATCACCAGGAATTGCTAGCACTAAAAAAACATCACAAGAACAAAGCCCCCAAAATTGTGGCTCACCTTGCTCAGAAGTGTAGAGAACACACTAGTGGATATAAAGAGAAAATAAATAAGATTTTAAATTAGAGTCATCATGCTTCTGCCAAAACCTTTGTCTGGCATATACTGCTTAACGTGTGTGTATTTTACTTTGGATGAATGTAGCCATGCCCTTCTTAAAATTTTCCTGCATAAAATGAAGGCATAATATGCAATATAGCAGGTTGAAAAGATATTGAAGATATTTACTATATTCTGCTTATGTAGATGGTGTTTGTTTAACCATCTTTACTCACAATAATTAATTGTTGCATTGCAATTGTCATTAGCACCAAATAAAAGTTATTCTGTACTTCTTTACCAATGTATTTTTAAGCCACTCAGTGCTTAATACAAGTTTGTAACCTGCAGGCTCAAGTCTTGTGGAGACTCATGCACATGAATTATTCATAAACTAAGGAACTGTGGCTATTAACGAAAGTAAAACTACTTGAAAAAGAAAAGTAGCTCAGGCTTCAATTTTGTTCAGGAATTGACCTTAATTTGCTTTTCACATCTAGACTGCCTTATTAGGAAGCTTTCTTGTCTGTTTTTTTATTCATTTTATATAGGTAGGAAACAGATAAAAAAGGCCTCCAAACTCTATAAATCTTCTAAGTTAGACTTAACTTTCATGACAGCTGTAATACTGTGGACAGCATCTTAAACCAAAGGGTTCTCCTGCCTCCCCCACTGCCCCAACATTCAGTACTTTCTGTATGACTGTGAGGAGGCAGACAAGATGACTCAAATGCCATCAATGTTTACAAGACGGGTCTGTGAAGCCTTAAATCAGTGAGGCTCAGCTGACATCCTGTGCATTTGCATTCTTAGTGAAAAAGCAAATCCCTGATAATTCCTTGATTTTTCTTAAACAGAGAGAAAGCAGAAAATATTTTCAAGAGCAGTGAAACAGAACTCAGCTGTCACATTCACAAAGTGCCATACATTCATCTTGCTGTTAAGAACTGTAAGGAAAAAATCTTGTAAGAGCAAAGCTTTCCCTGCTTACAAAGTAAACAGTGAAATATAAACTGGATTACCTGTCATATCAGGAATATGTCACTGTTTCTTCAGGGTGTTCAGACATTTTATTCCAGAAAACCTTCACCAAGTTCACTGGATTCAAGCTGTAGTAGAAGTAATGGTAAAGTGATGTAGCCTAAGGTCCCTTTTACTTAGTATATGCTAGAAATTTTAGAAAAAGGACAGGTCTTATAAAGTTAAAAATTTGACAGTTGCAGTTGTGACTTTCACATTTTAAAGTAAAATATAAACCAAAATAATTTTGAAGCTTTTTTGCTTTGTTTTGAGTCAGCTACCATCCTCTTACCATGTGAGGTGGCTGTAGCACCACAGAGCAAGACTCACTGCAGTCACAGGTTGCAGCATGAAGACTCATTCCCTTCTCTCAGAACGGGCAGTTCATTAGCAGCCAGTTTATCAACCTTACCACAGGCTGGGAGCCCTCTGAATTTTTCATTATCTCCTCCCCTTAAGAGCACAAAACCCATAATTTTTCCACAGAAGCAACAGGCCATAGGATTCAAGGGAAGAAAAGTAAATTTTGGACTTTGATCCATGTCTTTGATGCAGTTTTAGAAATTTCACAGATCGAGACACATTCCTGCACTTCCAATCCAAAACTCCCTTAGTTTCAGACAGGGAAGAGTATTCCTCACTATTCTCTCCGGGCTGCCCCTCAGCTGAGGACACATTTTCCATGCAGAAGGTGCAGAGAGGCCCAACTCTCCATAGCTCTGAGCATGGGTGAATTTGCATCTTCACCTGGGTCATGTGGGTGAAGCAGCGACTGCATAATCTCCTTCAGATTAAGAAACCCAAATTATTTTTTCTGTCTGTTGTCTCAGGAAGCACTTGTAAACATTGCAGGACACAGGAATGCAGCCTGGCTTTCTTCTGTACCTTATCGAGATGTCCTGGCCACTAAGCTCTGACAACAGCTCCACTGCCACTGCCTGTCCTGCATCCCTGGCTGTGTGTCTGTCTGGCTCAGCAGGATGGGTGGAGGGGGCAGCTCTCCCCCTGCACACACTGTTTCATGTTTCATCTTCATTTTCTGGAAGAAGCATTTCCGCCAGGTATAGCAGGCCTTACCAACCACCAACACCCAGAAAACTCTGCTAAATTTATCTTTCCTTACCTTACTATAAGTTTTGATTAAGGCTTTAGGAAAACAAATTTGGAAAGACACTTAAAAGAAAACCTAAACAATTTACACAGAGACAAGTCTTTCAGCATATTCCAAGGTAGCTAAGCCAAACCACTGCTCCTTAGATGCTGATGGATCTCCATAAACAAGGAAGCAGCTTTCCAGTGTCACCAGGATCTCCCATTGCCCTTTCAGTTCTTCAGAACTTTTTTTTCCTCCATAGTACACACCTGGCTTGATTCAAAGTGAAGGAACCTCTGAGATGTCCACCTCAATACTTAATAACATTCAGAATCAGAGGTTTTTTTTCCTTTAATTCACATGGCCTGAAAATAATTATGCATCCAAGGCTAATAACGATTTTCTGCTTGTGTTCTCCACAGCCTGTAGTACTGTCTCAGGTTTTAGTACAGATTCACAGTCTTTTTTCAGTACTATTAAGCGGACATAAAAATAAACCTAGCCTTGGTTATTTCTCACTCAGGTTAACCAGTATCATTTTAAGCTTCTCTTTAAGAAGATCAAGCCAAAACCCAGCCTTTGGAGCCTGGATCCCAAAGGATAGAAGGTGTCCACGGGGAAACCCTGATTCAGGCACTAAATCACTTATGATGACTGTGTACTTTCTACATCAGCTCAAAGGCATTTTATGGTGTGCTATAAATGCATCCTCAACACCCAGTTGAGCTCGTTGGGAGCATAATGCTGGAGCCAGATAGGTCTGATGGTTAAGGAAGGGTAGAGCTTGCAGCCAGGACTTAGGGGTCCCTGCTACCTTGCAGTCAGCTTGCTCTCTGCTTTTCTATTGCAAAGCTGACCTCTTGAAGCTTCCCTCTCCCTTTGTGCTACGCTCCCTTGTCCTTCAATCAGCGCAGCTGCATGACAAGGAACAAGTGGGGCAGCCTTGCAAAGCACGAGCCTTGAATAAATAATCTGCAAGGAGAGAAATGGATCCTGACTGACTTCTTGCATCTCCTGACGAAGGCAGCATACCCTGGCAGCCCGTGTGTCTCACAGCTCCAGAGGGATTAGCATGGTGTTTACCTGCTCTTTCCCAGGCTGAGCAAACGTTTGATCTTGCTAATGTGTACACGAGTTTCTGACAGTTGCCATAGCACAACAGGAACCCTCCCTTCTCTGCTGTTGTTTGTAACCTTTGAGGACTAACCGGCCAAGCTTTCTGACAGCATCAAAAATGCAGCTCATTTTAAATTAACTTCCAGGGCAAAAAGGGCTGCTTTCAAAGGTTCAGTCACTGACTGAGTTGGATATTCCTCCATCAGCAAGCATCAGATGCCTTTTTAGAGAAGGAAAGGGCTTTTCTTCTCCCAGACAACAGGGAACTGGTTGGCTTTTGAGGATTTTTATGGAGGAAGAATCAGAAAGGTGGTACTGCTGTGCCTACACCTGCACTGGAGAAGCAGGGAAATGCTTCCCTCTCCCACGGAAACCCATTTGGGTACTGTCGACTACTGTTTCATGCATGGTATTTAATACTTGTCTCCTGGTAGAGACTAATGTTCCATTGTGTCCCTGGGCACTTTGTGTAAAGGGATCTGTAACCACAATAAAAGCAAGCTGCTGCCAAGAACGCGCACTGGGGGGGTTGCAGAACAAAGTTGGGAAAGTTTCCTGGTGGATCACGGGTGAAATAAGGGTGGACCTGCAGCACCAAACTATGCACTGTGCATGTCACAGCAAGGGCCCGTGGCACTGATGGTTGCATAATACTTCCTTTTCTTCATGTTATCTTCACTTTGCCCATTTTCTTTCACATACTTGAATAGGCACTTATCTCGATCTTATTTCGGCTTGGCACTGCTGGTGTATCGTCAAACACTAGCATCAGCATTTAAATTTATCAGGTTCTGAGGACTAGCTGTGGAAATAAACAGCCTATCCAAAGTGACAACATTAAAAGCATTGATAGAACCTCAAATAGAATTGGTGGGTCCTTTGCAGTGCTAAATTAAACAACAGAAAATTCATGCTGTAGATGTCACCATGCAAGCAAACTGAAATCCCACAGCCCCATTTGAGGTCCTAAAAGTCTGGTGAACAGAAAACAGCAAGATAAGTCCCTTTCCTGTCACGTCTAAAAGTCATGTCCTGGTTTAACCCACCCCTTGATTCTCATTAAAAATCCTGGTATTCGTTTTCTTAATTTGGGAGTGGAAGAAAAAGGAGGAGGGACAGAGACCAGAAGTGTTCTCAGTCTTTAATTTACCTACTTACATCATTGCTGCTTCTTCCCTGGTCTTGCACAATGAGGTTAAAAGCCTAAACAAGGAGGAAGCCAGATACTTGCTCTGTTATTCCGTGACTTCTCCAGGAGTGAGAATGAGACATGAGGTGAGAGGTGAGATGAAGAGGCTTTGCTGAGTATTGATCAATGTCTTTGGTGAGGTGGAGGGTAAAACCTCTGGTGCACTTTTATTTTTGAGGTTATACTTTTAATCAGCAGCTTTTATGTTTTAAGTCACACTGGAAGCGCATGCATAGAAATTTCATGTTGCAAACCAAGAAGGAGTCATGCATTATATTCACACAAGTAAAAGGAGAAGTAAGATTCCTCCTTTTCTCCTGGACTCCTAGAGCTCTATGTTTCTTCAAGGAATTGCCAGTCCTGGCCTACCTTAGCCACAGTGTGCATGGCAATGTGCTGTCCATCTCACCTGGAATCACCATAGGTATCTTATAAATACTTTACAAGCAACAAGCACCCGAAGTGCCCAAGCTGCCTTTTCACAAGCTGTCTTACCACTTCTTGGAGCCCTGATACCTAAAGGACTTAATTAACTACCAAAAAATGCCACAATGGTTTTGCAAAAGACAGCTAGCAAGTTGTCACTATGTATTCATATTCTTACAGCTGGTTCAGTAAGACTGCTCTGGCTTAAAACTGAAACTGATCATACAATCTGTATTCTAGAGCTCTTGATTAAATTAGTTACTTTTCTTGTTTGTGAGACATTCACAAAGGACTCCTGTTTCCTTTTAGTCTGACTTTTGTCTGGGTGCCAGATAACTTACACAAACTAACCTGTTTGTGAATGGTTGATTTCGACTGGCAAACTGAGCTGCCTGGCGTGTCTCCAAAGCGCTGCTTGGAACCCTCTCACACAGGGCTCCTGTGACAGTGAGCAAACAGCACACCGAGGTTCATGTGCGCTCTCGCAGACAAGGGCCAGTATCTCATTTCACCACTGCAGAGAGAACTCGCCACTTGGCCCTTCCAGTGCTACATAGGCTGTGCCAGTGTGGCCATTATGAAAGTACAGCTTGTACTTGCCAAAAGGTTCTTCAGCTCATTCTAAAATTATCTACAAATGCACAATTTGCCTGCGCTTTCCAACTTTGCCTTTTGCCAGCCTAAGTTTTTTTTAAATGGAAGGATCATATACTCTCAGAGAAAACAACAAAGAAACCTTTCTGATATAGACAGGGTTAGAAAACTCATTTACTAACAGACATTTGTAGCTTGGCTGGATTTAATGAAGTGACATGTCAAAACAATAAATATTAAAAGAGCAAAAAGATTGATAGTAGAAGAAAGCTTTTTCATTAGAAAGCATCAGAAAGCTCTTGTAGAGAAAGGACTCCTTTTGAACTCTATCAAAGTCTGTGTGTGAGGTCTGTGCATGACTATGAATTTTAATTTATGGACTAAGGGGAGAAGATTGGTAGAGGATCTTGGAGACCCCAGCTATTGATCAGAAAGAAAAAAAAAAGAAGGAAGGAAGAGCAGAGAAGAAGCAGAACTGGGAGAAAGAATGATTCTTGTAAAAGTCATCAGATAGAAGGTACGGTTAATGAGTTTCTATGTAGGAGACTAAGAGATACTAGTGAGAAACAACTGAGAAATTGATGTACAAGAAGTTCAAGAAGTCCAGAAAAGAAAATATGGGAACTGGAACTACTGTGCAGAATGTGAAAATAAATACTGTAGAGAAAACCAAAACACAATCAAATAGCAATCAAGATTTGATCTCTGAGATTGAAATGATTATGAGAAAAGAAAAATAAACAGAAGACTGCTGTAATCTCTTCAGTAGTGGTGATGGCATAGAAAAAGATTCCTTAAGATCACTAGAGAAGATATTAACAATACTGGAAGATAGATACTACAAAAGACAATGGAAGGTTTTTAGTTCGCAGATATCAATTAGGCATTAAAATCAGATATCTAATTTGATAGCCATTAAATTTGTTTGCAATTGAGAAACACGTTTCTGAACCAATAAAAGTTTTGTATCTGGTCTTGTTAAAACATAAGGCAATCATGAAAGTGCTGGCCGCAGAAGGTAGTCTTGCCTCATGTGGGGTTAAATTAGCTAGAAGGATCAACAAAAAGAGCCCATATTAAAGACTAATCCAGAAGAGAAATCTGTAGGATACAGGAAGAGCTAATGAGTAAAGGCACAGTTGTTGAGGAGTTCAGAAAATTGAATGAGACTTGGGTGTTGGACATGGAAAAAGTACTACTCAAACCTTCATACCAAGAAAAGGAAAAAAATGTAAAGAAGGGTCTTAAAATTGTTTAGGTAAATAGTCAGATAAAAATCAGGAACATGTCAAAAATCTAAATACCAGGGAAAAAGACCTTTTACAAAATTCAAGGTTACTCATACACCAATTCTAAAAACTGAATCCTTATCTCTACACAGCTATTCTGCAGTGCCTATCCCTGTATTATAAAAATCTTCCACCCTTTCATCCCATAGATGGCAACTCTTGGACAGAGCTCACATCCCCTTCCAGAGTTGATGCTGGGGCATACCTTTGTTCTCAGCTTGCCCCACCTGTCTTTAACAAAGTATGCTAATGTGTCCTCCTCCACCAGGCAAATGGAAGGAGGGCAACCAGAAAGAGGCCAACCCAGCCATGAGCTCAGGTGGGACTAACTGGAACCATCCAGATTCCCTTTTAAGTCCTTTCTCATCTTTGATCTGTTGCTGCCTTCTGGCTTTGCTATGTAATAAGTATCCTACTGTTTTTAAATATTACAGGTTTCTGCTGCTCTTTCAACACTGCCCTGAAATTACTGAACAGAAGTACCACAGTAGCAATTTACACAAATGGTAGAAGCACAAGTTATAGTCCCCATTTTCTTTCATTTTCACTCATTGTTCAATAATTCATATATACTCAAGATTTCAAATTACTTTCAAGTTCTATGACTAATAGGGTGTGGAGCTGTAATTTACTTACATGAATGTTTCATGATTTCTTTTCCAGTGAATTTGGGGAAGGTATCACAAAACCTCAATTCCTTAGCATTTTAACAGGTATCCAGTGGCTGAGCTGAAATTTGACTTGAATTTAACATATAAATTCTGTCCATCTGCAAAAGGGAAAAGATTACATTGTAGTTTCACTTTATCATTCCCTTCCATTTACCAGGAGTGCTTCAGATGCATTTGGAGAAGGTCCCAGTGCAAAGAAGAGAAAAATAGGGCATGTGAAACATCAATTATTAAAATATAATATTCATTACAATGGATGTAGTCACTAGGAATGGCTAATGTGCTCAGAGACACATGCTGGTCTTGATTTACGGATATTAACTGATGTACTGATATTTAGACAGAATAAGTACTGGGTATATGAGGAGTGGTATTAGAAAAGCACCCACTTAAACTCAATAAAAAAAAGGAAAAAGAAATGTTATGTATTAATATTTTATTCTCTGCCATTAGAGCTGCAAGGTTGAAAACCATCCCTTAGGTTTTATCAAAAAGCCCTATCATTTCTGTATTGTAGCATCTTAAAAATTTACAAACTTTCAAATATTTTGTTTCCCTTCCATTCCCTGCTCACTCCTCAGACTGCCCTTCCCCTGCTTCCAAAGCCACTGGGGCTCTCGCTCTCTCAGAAAGTCCCTCTGAAACTCTTTGCTGACTTGTGCCTACCCACAGCGACATTAGCCCAGCTCTCTAGCTGGGTCAGAGCACCCTACAACTTTTGCTAAAGGGCTATGGCTGCCAGAGTTTATGTAATGTCTATCTGCAAACCTCTTCATGCACACCCACAGTTTACACCCACCCTTCACCGGCCGGTGCAAAAGCTCCCTCATTGCTCCAGCCCTTACCCACGGACAAAACGCCCTGGATGGCAGCAGCCCACGCCATGTCTTATCTCGTGTGTTCTATGAAGGCTAGCCACAACAAGTCAGCATGTGAATGCCAGTTCCCCAGAACTGTTGCAATGAAAGGCAAATCTGGAGACCTGGGACATGCAGCCCAGTTCCCAGGAGAGATTGCCTAACGAAGGGAGGGGATTGCCAGTGTTGTTTTTTAAGAACAAGTTGGACAGAAAAGCAACAGAACTGGAACAGCCAGAGACAAATAAACCTGCCTTTGGGCAGGGGCAGGCATTCAAAGACGTGGTACATTCTCCTCTGCTTTCTATCATCTGCCTAGGTACACTGATTTTTGGCATCTTTCTTAAGCCTTCTCTTCATGGCCACACTAATTTGGATGATGAACCAGCAGAGAGGTGCTGGAACAGCAATCAGGATGAGCAGGGCATGTTTTCTCCTTCAGTACTGCCTCACTGTTTGACCTTCAGCTTCTCACATGCTGCTGTGTTTGCCAAGACCACGCATCTACAAATAAAGCTCATGGCAATTCATCTGCGTCACAGTGCTGAGATTTTGGATGACAATCAATGTGGAAAGAAACTTTTTTTTTTCTTCTTTCACTAAAAGGTTAATCACATGAAGCAGGAAGAAAATACATTATAACTTATGTGAAGAATTACTACAGCAGGATTTGAGGAACAGTCACAGAAACGTACGCTTACACTGCATAAAATCAAACAGGACTCTGCAGTGCTTCTCATATTTTCTAGTGGACACACCAATACGTTGTCCCACAAGTTTTACTTGTGTTGAAGTAACCTCCAAGAAACGTTCCTGAAATTGTGGGAAGACTCACAAGAAGTAGTGAACAATCACCATTTCAACTAAGCTCACCTGCAGTTGCAGCTAAAACGTCTGAAAAGCAAATTTTCTGGATTGGGGTCCTGGCCTCACTCTCCTGCCCCGTGCTGCTGTCTTTCCCAAGTGAACCCTCATTTTTCCCAAGTGATTCCCAAGTGAGAACGAGTGATTTTAGCACCTCCTTAGTCTGAATTCCTGAGTATTTAGAATCTGTAGAACAAGGAACCTTGATAGTGCAGTAGCATTTCAAAGTGGTTGACTTTTCCTCACATTTCTCATTATAAGGACTAAAATTTCTTTGAAAGTAATACAATTTCTCATTGAGAGAAAAAAGTTACCTATTTCTGCAATTTTTTTGAAGAACTGGGATAAGCAAAGAGAAAAAAACCCATATGTATAAATAACTTCCAGTCAGATGAAAATGCATCTATTGGCAGTCTTGGTAAAAAACAAGGCTAGCAGTCAGTAATCAGAAATATAAATTCAGTTAACATGTCTGTGTGTACAAGTTGATAAAGAACTGCTGTACTCTGACTGTAAACAACAAGATTGTGGTCCAGACTGAGTTAAGGGCAGAAGTAACTTATTCGGATTGCTTTCTTACTGTACAATCAAACATAAGCCTTCCATGTTCACAAAATTCCAGTCTAATGGGCTGAAACATATGTAGCAGACCCACAAGGAGAAAATGTGACTGTACATAGTACAGAAAACTGGATTTTTCCCCAGCATTTTACTTTATGAATCCTCTCCTAAACAGATTAATCCATCCTTGCACCCCTATCCTCCCCATCTCTCCACTGCCTGCTGGACCATCACTGGCCTCCAACTCCTCTTTCCCCTCTCCCAGCTTGGTAGTGGAAAGCACCTCATTCAGACATTTCAGAAATAGTAAAATAAAGATGTTTCTGCGTGGAAAGTGAAAAACATGTAAGCATCAGCTGCAACAGGAGCGCTGAGTCCCGCTGAGGTCTTCACCCATTTCCATTCATTCACACTAACTGTGGACCTGTCCCAGGCAACCCGCTAGCAAGCTCCTACCAAAGTAGGATTAAAAAGTATATTTATACTGTAATGTCTTGTTGCAAAGTTGGAACTTGGATTGATTATTTTTGCAGAGCCAAATTATTTTGTGTGAACATATACTAGAATCAACGTCCTCTCCCAGCTTGTACTGTGTCACTGTTCATTTCCCAAAGAGATATGAAGTGGGACTGGAAATCATGACGAGCAGTGTGACCGCTGTTCACCCCAAAATCCATTATTTAAATAAATTACCTTTTCTGTTGATCAGTCACTCCAGCACCCAGTGTTAGGAAGGCTGAAAGTCAGGGACAGAATTCATCTGTTTTATCAGCTGCATTTGGTCAGTCCAACCACATCAGAATTCATGCTGCAAAAAGACATGGGATAAAAGCAAAGGGTGAATCTGGAATACAGAACTGACACAGGTCTTCTGCATTTTCAAATGGTATGGAAATATAAAATCCTTAAAATGTTTGTTTTCATCAAAATTTCAGCAGTGTAAAGCTGTTTGGGTTATGTTTGGGTTATATTTGGGTTTCCCTCTTCACGAGGCCTAGATGATCGTAGATCCTACTTCTTTTTATGCCCACTTTATTCCAGTAAAATTAAATGATCCTTTAGTTTAACAAAAGAGACTGTTTTCCTTAAAGTGCACTGTCATTTGTGTGTTTCCAAAATGGAGATGCCAAGCTCTGGTGGGCTCAAAATCAGAGTTGATAAAGAAGATGTTAGAAGCCTATGCACAATGTCATTAAAGTCTTGTCTGTATTTAAATTTTTTTGGTTGTTAATCTTCAGACATGCTATTTTAATGTGGAAGGACATAGTCTGTGGGAAACCTTGACAATGGAAAATTTACTCATTGTGTCATGGGTCCTCCCAAGGAATAAAGCACACAAAAATGATAAAGTTCCTATAGTTGCACTGAGTCATCTGTTTCTCCTTGGTTAAAGGAAAAGATAACAAGAAAATCTGGGAAGTAATGATTATTAAAGAATTACTTTCCCCCTTACTTTCAGTAAATTTGCAGGTTTAAGAAATCAGCTACTTTAATTTCAAATTTCTCAGTACACAGTTTCTGAAATGCAAAAACATACAGATTTTGACATTTTCATCTTGTTAAATATTTGGATCAGTGTTCTAGGCTCTGTTTTTGTCTCTAAGTTCTGGTGATTATTCTAGCATAATTACTGAACCTTGGTTTTGTTTTGGTATTTATAATGTTTGTTATGTGCAAATGGAAGTCCTTTCTGGTTCCTTTTGCACCTCTCTTTCCTTTGGTCCGTCATTCCTACATCAGAAACCCAGAAAAATTTCCTCCTGAAATAGGAATAGAGATATAAATCTGATTTAATTCAGGTGTCAAAATTATGGAGTAGAATTATATGCCAGAAGATGTGTGATTTTCAGGTAATTTCTCTTCCCTGGAATGCTTCTGTCTCATTTAAAACATTAATTTAAAGCCTGAGGGGCCAGCCCATCCTGCACACAGTATACTGGGCTGAAAATGAAATTCTTAACTAACAAGGTGCAACAAACCCTTGCTGCCAGAAAGCAATATATTGCTGATGTCTGCATGTTTTGTAGCTTTAATCCAACAGCACATTGCTCTGCAGGCAGATACTCCTATTTAAATGAGTCAACTCAGGAGGGAGGGAATGTATTACTATTAAATATACATAGGAACAAAGAAACATCCTGACTGTGTTTTTTCCAAGCACTTTTGTATAGGTATAATACTGTGATTGATGTCTCTATACCCATGCACTAATAGCCAAACAGATCTTCAAATTCACAAGAGCCACTGGAGAACATCCAATTCCCCTCCATTCACCTGGATGTCATAAAAGCAGTCAAGTGATGGCTGATCCTCGGCTAGGTCTTAAGCTAAAGCAAGTTTGCTTGTTCTTGGTAATGGCATTCTCAGTAATAGCAGGAGGAGTTCTATTAAAAAAATATTTGGCCAAATAGATCAGATTTTCAGCCATGTGTAAATCTCTATTAAAATCCTCTTTTAGAGCATCATCAGCACCTAGTAAAAGGTACAGACCTACTTCCCACAACTGAAGGAAACATATACCTGCTTTGTAGCCACAAAATGTGGGTTTTTCAGTGCTCTCTCATCTTACTGTATTGTCACTCAGCTGAAGAGAGTTTTTAGTGTTACCTCTGTAAGCAAACTCCCTGGTGAGACTTGAGCCCACTTCTTACACCTTTTGTAACAAAGACTTTTCAGTCTATGCACCCTGTTCTTTTCTTTAGCTTTCAAAGAGAAAAGCCTTTTTGATGGCAGATTCCTGGGAAAGTAGGTAAGATTCATGGAGTGACCCACAGTGTGAATGTATCTGTAGAAAATCACATGAAGGAGAAGAGAGACTTTCTTATCCAAACCACTCTCCTTGATGTGCCCCTGATGTGCACAGGCACAGCCTTTGCTCCTGCCCTTCTTTTCAATCATGGTGAATTTTGTGATTCTGCATCTGGAGGAGCTGCCAGGATGCCCTGATCTGCCCCTGCAGCAGCCACAGGCATGCACCTGCAGCTACTGCCAGCTAGAAAATCCTCCAGGTCATGGCATTGTGGGAAAGATCCCCTGCTGCCTGAGCGTACATATGGCTCCCACATCTCAAAAGATGAGTAAAATAAACCGTCTTTGATGGACAGTTTTATTCAGCTTCCTTCATCAAAGACTAAAGACATAGTATGAATACATAAGAAAGTTACATCAAAGTAACAAGCTGAAAATAAACTTGCTTTAATGAGATGGATGTAGTTTGATTATGCTCAGTCATCATTTTCTGAACTTGATCTTCATTTCCCTTCGTATATCAGGTTCCTACTGTATAAGACCATATTTGCTTTCCTGCGTTCATCCCTGCTGTCAGCTTTCCAGGTTGCTTTGTAATTTACTGTAATCCTCTTGTGGGTGAATCACCCTTCCTGCTGGTGTCTTCTGCCAGGAATAATTTTTGTGTCCTGGTGCACTTTACTGAACTCTATTCTTCCAGAAAGTGACTGATGACCCCAGTAAAACTCAGAAGTAGTTTACGACCAGTAGACAGTTTTCTGTGACAGAGAAATAACTTTAAGGTCCCTGACAGCTTTGGAGGGCTCTAGCAAACACAGCTTAAGAACCAAACAATTTGGGAAAAAGCACCTAACACAAATATTGTGTCTCTTCAGTATCACTTGTACTCCCAGAGTATTTTTGGGAACAATGCCAGCCAAAGGTGGCACACACACCTGCCACAGCTGAGAGCAGAGTGCTGAGTGACTCCAGCTGGGACTGGCTCAAGAGCTGTAGCTCCTGTCAAATACCCTGTGAATAAAAGACAGGCTTGGATCAGTTCAAACACAACTAGAAGACTTGGTATAGGACTGACACTGCTGAAGAAAACTCTGCTTTTCTGTTTTTACTTTTTGCTGTAAAAGTGTCACCCTCTTGATGACCCTTTGGTGCACAATTCTCACAGGCAAGGAGTTGCTGAGAGGCACAGATCCCGTTTGGGTGCTGCCCAGGATCAGGTTAAATTCCCAAAGTAAGACTGCCTGGGCCAGAATGACCCATGGTGGCTGTGAGATTCATGCCCATCAACCAGTTCCCAGTGGGTGGCTCAGTGATGGCAAACTGTGTGAAGACCACTGCTCCCAGTGGGTCTGTGCTGATGCAGCGCAGTCTGTTCTCTGGAGAAGAGCCTTCAGCCTGGAATGGGTGGAGCAAGGAAGGGTTTTAACTGAGCAGTGGGTCTTACTCATTCTGATGGGCAGAGATACTAAAGCACAGGGCAAA
Organism: Ifrita kowaldi; assembly: GCA_013398055.1. Taxonomy (NCBI): domain Eukaryota; kingdom Metazoa; phylum Chordata; class Aves; order Passeriformes; family Cinclosomatidae; genus Ifrita; species Ifrita kowaldi. The sequence continues at coordinate 156,619 of VZRS01013529.1, forward strand.
GCTTTAGAGGAGATGTGGCAATACTGGCTGCAGGAGCCATGAAACGCAGTCCTAGGCCTGCTGGCATGGAAAACTAGGTTTTCTCTGCAGAATTAGAATTCTTGGATACTGCAGAAAACTGCAGTGAAACTGTACAGCCCAGAATCTGGTATTCAATCCACTTCAGTCCACTCTTCTGTTGAATCTCTAGCAGTACTCCGACTCTTGCTGGAAGATTCCTATTATTGTGAAATACCCCTGAGACAATAAAGGACTTGAAAACTCCAGAAGTCTTTGAATATAATCTGGAGAAATATCCTCAGATACGAGATATCACAGGTCAGCTCTCTTTCTCTAAAGCTAGGTGTATTTTAGGGCATTTTTTGCACTTGTGTGAGGTACAGATGAAGTTTCCACAAATTTTATCTATTGTCTCTGCCACTGGTCATTGAACATGACACTCTTTGTAGTTACAAATAACTCGCATAGCACAGAAAAAGCCAAGCCCATGGCTCATGTGGATTGATGGAAGTAGGCTGATCCTCAGATGCTGAGGAGCTCTCGTGACACCAAGCATCACCATCCTCCAGCTTTCACACCAGCAGGCAGTCAACAGTCACTTCAGAGGCACCTAGAGAGGCATTTGAAAGTCTTCAAACAACAGTAAATTATTTTGTGCTATTGTGCTTTAAGCTCTTGAGGAGCCTCTGCTTTTTTAAATGTCAGAATACAAAGCATAATCAGACAATCTCCATATAGAGAGGTGTGTTATAAATAGAACTGTACCAAAGTGTTGACTCGTAAGGCTTTTTAATGGCTTTTATTTACAGTCAGAAGATAAACTGTAGAATAGACATTACTGTGAGAAGGCATTCCACAGCATTGTAACCAGCCAAATCATTTCAAGGATCGCACGCTTGAATCTCTATTAGCACAGGATGATCTCGTCCCTGAATCAGAAGCCAACAGAGAAAAAAAAGACAAACAACAATGTAAAGCTTTTGGAAGCACTGGAATATCGGTACAGTGCAGTTATTATGATATACAATGCACAGTGTGCTATAATGAAAAAGCTGTCTTACTCTTTATCTCACTTAAAGCCTCCCTACAATAATGGTTTCTTGGTAAGATACATCTTCATAATCTTTATTATATCTGTTTTCTTATAAACAATTTTCCTCTTTCCCGTTTAGCTGTTCTTGGCAATTCTCCTTTAGGTACATGCATACAATGCCATATAAAAGAGCTCTGTGAGAAGTTTTTGTAACTGAAAATCATTGTATTACACCTCGTCCTGCAGCTGGCCAGCTGTGGAGATGGTTCCACCTCAAACAATGGCTCATTCCACAGCCAAAATTTATTTTCCTTTTTCTTCTGCATTACTGTTCTGACTCTACATTTTAGGCACTGCATATCCTTTTTGACTCCTGCCCTAGGGGAGCATGGCTTTCCAACCCTGAGGCCGCAGAGCAGAAGTGCTTTCTTACCCTGTTTCACTGCCTCTTTTGTTGTGTTCCTTACTAAGTAAACAAAACACTTTCAAAAAATGATGGTAGGAATTCAAATCCATAAAACTGGGAGACAACACACTTTTTAATGGAACATTTTTAATGGAGCGCTGTGGTATCTCTCCTCCCTCCCTCCCCCCATTAACCTTCCCCTCCTCCTTAGGCAATACATTACCTGTTCTTTTATTTTTTTTCTCCAGTAAGTGATAATCACCTTCTTATCTTATCTAGCATCCCCTATGCTATTCCTGAGGCTCAAGCTGCCCAGCCACTCTCGGTTGTCTTAAATGATTTACGCATCTAATTAAACACAAAGTAGCTTGGATTTAGCTCTGGAGCTCAGTGCTTCAATTTTATATCCAAAGAAGGACTTGTGCTCCTGAAAGCTTATCTCCTTCTTTCAAATACAGAAATTGTTCTCATGAAAGATTATTCCCTAACCTTGTCATGCTATATGTTTACAGTGGTAACAGGATGTGGAGGACAGAGATGAGAGCCAGAAGAAGGGTTCAGAGGAAGGAAAATGTAAGTGAGGTCTCTGAGGGGATGTTGTCCCACAGCAGCAATGTTTTTACTCACACTTTGTTTGATTATCTGGTTAGAATTAGCACTGATAAAATTACTCATCTAGTCTGTATGGGATCATAAAATGTCAAAAGTAAAGAATAATAAATAAGCACCCCGGTCCAGGAGTTCTTCACAGGTTTTTGTCTGATGGTAGGAAAGCTTTAAGAACTTCCCAGTTTATGAACTTTCACCAGTAGAAAAATGTATATTTTTACAGTAGTGACATCAGAATTCCTTTTGTAAGTGATTCAACTTGCTTGTCTGAAGTTTCAGTGAGATAAAGAAAATGGTTCTCCGTAAATGGCTCTGTGGCATGCATAAAGGACTTCTGTTTCCTTTTCCCTTTGATAAGAAAATGTCCATAGCAGAATTAGATAAACTTATGAAGATTAACATTATTTATGAATAGGTGAAAAACAATGATAGCAGACTAAGGTCCTTTAATTAAAAAAAAAAAAAAATTAAAAGTTAGCTTTTCAGCCAACATGTTCATTGATAAAATTGTACAATTTCCCTTTAAAAGGCTGAACCTCTGGCAGTCATCCACTTTATTTGGGGTGTGCTGCAACAAGAATCTGGTTTATATTTGCTGCATAAAGCAGTGGACTTAATGACCATAGAGAATTCTACCTAAAACATCCTCCAAAAAAGAAACCACATAAAAACCACGAACCAAAACCCAAAACCAAACCAAAACCCAAAACCAAACCAAAACAATGACAGGCCCTCCCCCCTCAAACACACAAAAAAGAACAAAGAAAAAACAAAACAAAACAAAAATACAAAGCTTTGAAAAACACATTTTGGCAAATTAGCTACAGAAACAGCTATTAGAAAATCCCTATTTTTGCATTTTTAAAATCATTTCAAGAGATTACAGAGTCTTTCGACAGGGAAGAAAATGGGCTGGAATGTACATAAAAGATTAATGACATAACCAGCAAACCTTTGTTCATTGAAATTACAAACCTTTAGGCCCAGTAAAGTCCCAACAGTGTTAGAGACTGGCCATAGGCAAAGGGGCAGCAGGGCAGCTAAAATGCCTGCAACCCCGCAATAAAAACATCTCCAGTTAAGAACAGAGGAATTGTGCATTTTGAGGAAGGACTGATGGGCGTATCAGAAAAATATTGTTTGCTCCTCTCCTTAGAGCTAATGGCAAAACTGGTTCCAGCAAATAAATAATAAGTCATTTCTCAGAGTGAATCAGCTCAGAGCTGCTTCTTCTATTAAACCCTCACTGCTGCGCAGCACTTTGTATTCAGCAGGAGCACCATGATGGCTGAGCAAAGCACAACAGGGTAATTAAGTTGCCCTTTTCTCTGACAGAAAAGAAAGAGCTCCTTGTTGGAGTTTAAAGTTTCCTATTGCTTCCTTCCAGAGGCTGTGATATCTTCTTAAACAGCCTGGTACAGGTAAAATTAAAGCCCCGGAGATGAGAAGTATCTTTGGTTCTGTGTTTATCGTCAGCCTTTCATTCGCCACGTCCTGAGGCTGGTTAGTCAGCTCTCGAAAGGAAAGGCTCTGGGTGTCTACTCTTCTGCTTCCTCCTTAGGACATCTCTGTTGCCTCTTGCATCTTTCCAATAACTACTTCAAGGTCTTGTTCCCAGTTTTCAAGGTCAGTAGTCAGTTAAAATTCAAATATACTAAAACTAATCATTTTGCCAGTGTGATTTTCCAGAGCCTGGTTTCCTACTGCCTGATATGCCTCCAAGAGCAGGGTCTTACCCCTCCCTTCTTTCCAGCATAATCCATCCTCAATAGTCCCTCCTTTTATGCCTCTTTCTCAGTGTCACAATGTCGGGGTCTCCTGGACTCTGGGCTGCCCGGTGGCCCGGAGTAGGAGCCGACAATTTGGGGCCGAGGACCCGAAATGTCTAATGGCTGTGGCGAGCTCACCGCNACAAAACCCATCCTCCATTCCCATCAAAGTCTCCATCTCCCCAAACACCAGCGTGGCAAAGGACAGTTTGTGCCATGCCCTGGTGTGAGTTTTGCATGTGCTGGCCAGTTCAGTGATACGTTGTGATAATTAGGGACATCCAAGAAGGCAAACTCCTGCATTGGGTGCAGCCCACAATCCCACCCCAGCTCTCCTCCACGGGCCAGCTGGATGCGCGGGAAGAGAGGATCCTGAGGCCTCTTGCCCTCTGTCAGCTGCCATGGACAGAGAGTGGTGGCATTTTAATTCGATTCTGCTCCAGCAATTAACCTAGGAGTGAGTTTTGGTTCGAACAGCCTATACCAGGAATGTGGTAAAATGACCTGTGCAGCAACTGTTCACAATATTGAAATTAAGATGTTTACCATTAGCATCTGGGGTTAATAACCTACTGCAATGCATGGGGGAGGCACCAGCTTGCAGAGTGACTGCAGATTCTTGTTTAAGATCTCAGACAAAAAAAGCTGGTTTGACCTTTCTTGAAAGTGAAAGAATATTATCATGCTGTCAGACAGAAAAAAAAATGGCTAGAATATATATTAAAGCCAATATGGAATATACATCAAAGGAAAATGCAACAAAAACTGAGAAATGATATGAAATTAAAACAAGGTAGTTTTACCATCATTACAAAAATCAAGGTAATTTTACCATCATTACATAAATTACTTAGTGGGCAACTTTTATTCTGTGGTCAGTCTTGGAGCCTGTGATTTATTTGACTCAGACTGTCCTCCAGTCTTCAGTTCCCCTGCTCACTGCTACCTGTTTGTCACACATGACACTTGGTCATTCCAAAAATGCTCAGATAGGTGAGAGATTCCTTTTCCTGATTATGGATTCTTGGCAGCAGTAAAAGGTTCCAGTTTGAGCAGGGCTTGGACACTGAACTTCAAGTTTTGGGAGAAGTAAAATTAGTAAACTGGTGACTATTATTTTAGTTTTGGTAAAAAATTACTTTCACAAATAAGTAATTCTTTTGTGCTCATATTTAGATGTAAATACATTTCTGATGTAAAGTTATTTGAAAAATAAGGGTCTACATTGTACTGGAAATAATTCACATAAAAAATAAGCTTTTAAAGGAGTATGTAGAACTTTTAAATCTTCTAAGGCTACTTAATTCAAATTCCTTGATTTTTTAGATAAAAACCATTTTAAAAACAACATTTAAGGCTTTCTATCTCTTTCAAGATGTTTTGACGTGTGCTGCATTTTTACATTATTCTAATTTCATTCTCCTGAGACTCCAGAGTTCTGTGTATTAATTAGGCAAACTAAACCTTAGCCTAATTGATTAAAAAAAATGTTCTTTGCAATATCATTGTATTAATAAAAAGTCCAAAGATATGATTATGACTTCTGCCGGCAAGCATCATTTGAAGTATCTGAAGAGGAAAATGAGTATGTTTTCATCCCTGTTAATTATTTCGGAATACAAATTTAAGGAAAAATTGCATGTTATTCCATGTTCATTTCTGTTTTCAAATTAAGCATTTGAAAGTCTTGCTCGTTTTCAAGTTCCCATTTTCTATGTACTACACTATCCCAATATAGCTGCTACCTGAAAAAATCCAAAGGGAAGACTGGTGATGGTGGGAGTGCATAATCCTGTGCACATCTCTTTCATTTCCCGGATGAAATATCAGGCTTCACGGATCACTAAATTATTACTAGGTTTTAATCCATCAAAGCAGAGTGAGTTTGAAAGCTCCAGCAGCATGGGATGGCTGCAGGAGTGGGGATGTTGCAGGGGAGGGGATGTCTAGCTCTGCCCTCAGTGTAGCGACAGCTCCTCCAGGAGCTGGCAAAGTGAGGAAGGCAAGGACAGCTGGGGGCTACTGAGGGCTCCTGCCCACCCAAGCCCGGTGGCAGCAGAGCACAAAAGCACTTGTGCTTTTTGGACTCCTTTTCACAGTTAACTGCACTCATTTCAGCCTTGCCAGCCAGGTGTGAGTGGTGGGCTATGAACCCCAAAGCACACACAGATCTCTGCTACTGGTACCCTTGGGCAGAAAACCAAAGAGGTAAAGAAGGGCAACCCCTTCTACCAGCTGCCACTTGTGTGTGTGATGCTGAAAAGGCACTGCAATGTACAATGGGTACTGAGTAACACTTGGTGTCATTTGGAGTGAATTTCTTCATCTTTCCCATTGTTTACCTCATCTTTCAAACTATAAATCCCTTATCTCACTCACTATCTGCCATCAGGTATCTACACAGAGCCTAAGACAACCAACTCCAAATATCCTCCTGTCTCATCTCAGTCACCAGCACCCTGACCTGCAGGTGCACACACAGCTGGGCAGCCACTCTGCCTTTATCTCTTCTCCCACAGAGATCAAGTACTTGTGACCTGCTGAGGCAGTGAAGGATTCGTACATAGAAATAGCTTAAAATGCAAAGCACACAGAAAACAAACTGCAAAAATCCAAACTAATTTTGGATCCCGGGACACTATCTCGATACAAATTGTAGCACAACGTGGTTCTGGCAATCTTTTCTCAGGTGGCTTCTTCAACCACTGTGTACAATCACTTTTTAACATTTGGTGGAAGTCTGTAGGGTAACATGAAATTAAAAGTCACTCTGGCTGGAATGCACTGATGAGAAAAGCTCGTTTTGAATTTCAAATAAAGCTGGTAGGACTACAGAATACTCATAGAAGCAATTCCGGTATTAGAAGGCATCTTCCAGGAAAGCAATTAACATTCCATCTCCTGTATTTTCACCACTGGAGAATTTGGGTGCTGACAACCGTTGACATCTCCTTACTTACTCCATTTCCCCCTTGCATATCCAGCTTCCAAACATGAGTGCTGTTTCTCAGCTCCAGCCCTCTTATTAGGGATAATGACAATGCTTCAGTGAGAGCAATTACAAAGCAGCCTCTCGAGGGACTTGGCAGTCATTTCCCCTCGTGCTAAATATGTCAGGATCTGTGTCACTTACAATTTGACCAAAAAGTAGTTTAAAAACTCCCCCACAGCAAAGTGTAACTCTGATTCTATCAATTAGCAGGCATCAGGACAGTGACAGGAGGCTGCACATGGGCTCAGCAGGGCAGCCACGAACCAAATCTGCCACGGGCTGGCACTCATGCTGGATGGGGGCCCGGACAGTGCCTCTCAGCGGGACAAACACTGTGTCTGTGTGCTGCTGGGAGAAGGCACAGACACCTTCCACAGGTACTTTCTGTACAGCATATTTCTAAGGATGGTGCCCATGTCCCTCCCACACTGAATTTTTTGTGATCACTATGCTCATAAAATTAAAAAAAAGCACCATGTTAGTAATGAAAAGTATGAAATAACCCATATCTCTTTTTTAAAGACTCAACCAACTAACCCCAAAGCCTCATGTTAAACAATGGAAAGGGGGCAGAGATCTTGCATCGTATTTCCAAACAGGAGCTTTAATAGACCATACTCTTTTCAGGTCAGTAACGTGTGGTGCTGAATAACAATTTACTGGTGTCAGAAAGATCTTTGCAAATAAATAAATTGAATGAGTGATGAAAAATACAATTTTAGTTTGCTGAATAAATTTATATATACTAGTCCTGTTTTTTCTGCATTAGATTCTTAAAAAAGATCTCCGGAAATATTCTCAAAAATTTATTTCAGGAAGAAAATAGGTTTAGTTCTTTTTACAGATTTATGGGCATACTTGACCACAGCACAGTTATTATTTTGGAAGTAAAATTCATCTTCTCCAGTATTTACCCTTCCTGTACTTGCAGGACCTTTCTTTGTCCTTCTCTTCTTTCCCTGCACATACCACCAATCATTTTAATGAAGTTGCCAAGGTTTTTCCCCTTTCTTTCTCTAAACTTTGCTGTGTGAGTGAGCTCACCCAGGATTAGATTAAGCACCAGAACATATTTTAGTAAACAGAATTTACTCCCGACCTTCAGTTCCCCATCCACTGTTACAAACCAATCTTTCATTCCCTTAAGGCAACATCTGAGGAAGAAGCCTTCGTATAAAAGAGTTACAACTCATTCAGACTCCGAGGGATAAGCTGTCAAAACAACGCATTGAACGGGGTACATCCAATAATACTCATGTCTATTCAAACCACATCAAGGTTTGTATTCTATGAACTGTTCAAATGTCAGTTCTGACTCGTTTAGTCTTTGAAAAAGTAGAATTTAGGTACTTTAACTAGTTACCTGATAATGTTTTGGCTACACAGGAAATGCAGAGGTAGAGGAACCCATAAATCTGAATAAGAGGCTTTCTGACATGTGGGACATCCTTTATCATCCTCAGCAGAACAAGCAGCTTCCACTGAACTCTCTCCTTTTCACCGTAAAGATCATACAAAAAAGTCTACTTGGCCCATGTTTAACAATGAAGTTTGGCCTTGTCCCTGTATCTTCACAAAGCTTTGCACTCTCTTTTATGCACTACCACAGTTAGGACAGATTTTCAAACAAACTGACCTGGAGCAAATAATAACATTTTTGTAAGCCAGAGTATCTGCATTTTGCCTGATTGTGTAGAATCCTAGCAACATTTAGTTTGGAAAAGACCCTTGAGATTGAGTCCAGCCATTAACCCTGCACTGCCACATCAACCACTCTGTAAAAGCTTTACAAGAGCTTCGTAACATCACTCTGTGCTGACCCAGTTAATTGCTGACAACAGACCATGATTTTAGCCCCAAATTTGAATGAATCTGCTATCAATTCACACAAAATAATTGAGAAGGAGTACTCTTCCTTTAATTTTTCTTAAAACTCTGTGCATTGGGGAATGCACAATCCTGAGCTGAGAAATCATCAAAGGAAAGGATGCTACATCTTGTAAGTCAGGAAAGAGCTAAATCCCAGGGTTCTGAAACCTCTAGTCAAAAGTGAAGGTGCCAACAAAACAGAAGCCAGCTCCAGGACAGCTGCAGCCCCTGGCTACCAATATGTTGTGCAGGCTGCCTTATCCCTGGGACAGGCAGTGCTGTCTGTGCTCACAGAGCTCCGCAGGATCCTCTGAAACAGAACCAGAGCAGCAGCTCCGTGCCAGGACTGCAGACCTTGAGCCCCTGTAACAGGCCCATGCCAGCACTCTGCACACTCCAGCATCTGTCACTGAAGGTGGAAAATCTGTTTCCTGCCACGTCACTCTCCCTTCTCCTTCTTAAAAAACATTTTTTAATCCTGAAGCTTTTATTTATTTATGCAAAAGAAAGCTGATCTCACTGAGCTGTAGAGTTCCTGGGGGCAAGTAATGACATCCTGACAACTGCAACCTGGGAAAGTGCCTGTACTTGTTTAATTTTAATCACATGAACTGCCCTGCTGAAGTAAATGAGACCATACTCAAGACATAATTTAAGTGTATCTGTTATTTCAGGGGCAGCTACTACATCTGGAGCATGCACGCTCATTTAAGTGAGAGTATAATTTTTTGTGTGTGGTAGAGCAATGCATCTGGTGTGCCAATGTGCAAAAAACCCACCTTTTAGCAGTGAGAATTTTCAGTTGACCTTGAAGTCTGCTTTTTCAATATAATACCAAAGCCCCAAATGGGTGTCAGAAAGTTATACCACACTAGGTAGGAAAAAAACCCCAGAAACTAGATAGAAAGAACAGAAAACAACCGTACTCCTTCTACCACGATTCACCTTGGAGACCTCACCAACCAGAGAGGTGTATCTGGAGACATTTTCCACACTCAGATGAGTGCAGCGTTGATAAATATTCCTGTAGCCTCTAAAAAAATTTTCCCATATGATTTAGAATAAGTTAACTTGATTCAGTGGATACAAACACCTTTTTCTTCCTGTATTAGGATACCACTTTTGGAAGAGTAAACAAGTACTATTGGTGACAAGTACAAGACAGTAGCACGAAGACATTGGCTCCTCAACCTTTGCACCACTGTGTATTGGAACAATTTAGTGCTTTGTATAAGGTCTGAGAAAGGTCTAAGAAGATGAAGTGGTACCTTCTGTTGCCATAGACCTTTTCCCAGATGTACTTTACATCATGTTAATATAATTTGAGTCATCTAAGCTGGTTTTTTATCTAAGAGGTGTAGAAATTGATGATTTTAGGCAATTTAAAAATTGAAATGTTAAGATTACTGTATCTGCTAGACACTGTTATTGTTCTATTTACCATCTGTAAAGTTATTTCCAGTTTCATATAATCATTCAACTATTATGACCCTGATGTCATTGCACAAGTTAACACACCGATATTTTCTAATATTTATCATTTGTAGCTATATGAAATACACAGCACCTAGGTTGTTATTTTCCTGTGTTGCTCCTATGGCTCCTTTCCTTTATGGATTGTTTGTAAACTTCGACAACAACCCCACTGTCCATTACTCAGTCACATCCCAAAAACCAGTGCTGGGTTAGTTAAGGGTACTACAGACTCACAAATATTAGCAGTAGAAAACAGCCAGTAAACACAGACGTCACTTCTGCCATAGAAATTTCATGCTCTACTAATACACGTTTCACTAAAGCCCCAGGCTTAAGCATCTCATCATAAGTGCCAGATTTTGGTGGAATTCTATGTTAATCTCAAAGCCCTGCTGTCCTGTGCTTCACTGCGTGAAGACCTTGCCGTCTGCAATCTTTATGCCCACTCTTTGAGACTTTTCCTAAAACCTGTCTCTGATGCTATCACATGTGTTTCTCATCTGCACTTACACTGGGATTTCCCCCACTTTTAATTTTGCCCATGACTGCAGCTCAGGAGAATTTCTGAAAATTTCACTCAAAAATATTCCTCCAGGTAGTCTAGAGAAAGATGCTTGATGAGCACGGGATGAGCCAGTTAAGGAGAAGCACAATGCAGACAGTCTATACCTCAACAAAAACAAGTGTGCCTTTACCAGAGGGACACAGATGCATGGCAGAATTCCTGAGCCAGGTTCATGAGTGTGTAAGCATCCATTATGGGACCCTACCAGTGGGAGAATATTGGGCTACTTGGATTTTGGTCTCACCAAGTATTGTCCTTCATATGATTTTAATACATCCATTTTCATCTGCTGCTAGAACCCATCCTTCTCCTGTATTCACCAAATTAAGCCCCCTGCTTTCACACAGCAGTCGCTTATGTGTAACTCACACCACCATTATGTATCTTGCCGATGAATTTGGCAGAGAAAACACGCTAGTTTCAATCCTACTTAATATGGGTGATACTATACATCAATTTTTCAGATTATTTGAGGAGAAACTAGAAAATATCCTTAAATATCTGACATCATGATCTGATTTGTATGTGTCTGCAGACTATTTAAAGGTGCATATTGCCTTCGTATGTGAGAAGAAGAATAAATAGAGTCTTGGTGGTCTTATCATCTAGTTAGGCTTCAGCTAAAGAAAAGATCAATTAACTATCCAAAGAATGTCATTAATAGCCCTGGCCACGATTAGCAAACTGACAGCTCCTGGCACTCTTTGCTTTCTTGTGTATACTCACTCAGAATGTCTTTAAAGACATTAATTACCTGTGCTTTTTACCATCTAAAGATCCTCTGTTTTCCACAGGACCATCTCAACCAGCAGATCTAAATTCAAAGAACCATGAAGAGCTGAAAATGGAACAATATGGGGAAAAAAATCCCCAAAACACCATGCTGACAGCACTTTGGGATCATTAGCACATCATTTTGAAACCCAGCTAAACAAGTAGCCAAATGTAAAGCATCAGCTCTTTTTTCATTTGATTGTGGTTTTGTATTTTTGTTGACTTGTTTGTTGTTAAAAAATACAATTTTTCAGGATGAACAAAATAAGAGAGAGAAATTGTAAAGGTGGAAACATAAATTAGTAGGTCAAGGAAGCAAGATGTAATGCATTTTGCATAACATGTAACATATTGTAGTCTGTGCGATGTGGACTTCTGAAAAAGTTTTGGCAGTATGAGGAACCACATTAGGCTGGTGAAAAAAGGCTGAGCTTAAGGCCAAATGTAAAATAATAATTTACTGTATGTGCACTTAGTGTAATCAGGCAGCTGCAATCTATCCTTGTATTAGAGCCCATCCCTATTAGACATAAGAGCAAACCGAAACAGGTAAAACATTGCTCACTGCATGAGCAGCCCTGCTGCATCCAAGGTAGCTTCTCCTCTTCAACTTGTCTCATCAAGAAACTGAGTAAGGAGCTGGAAAAAAGGCCTTTCACCAAAAGGCAGAAATTTAAGCCTTGGCAGTGGAGACATAACAGACAGAAGAGAGCGTCCCATGTGTACTGCCAGGGCAACATTATCTACATGTATAACCAGAATAAATGGCAAGATTTGGATTCTAAGCCCTCTACAAGTCAAGGCAAAGGAGCACAAACTGCTGCCTTAGATCCACCATCAGGGTCTCACAAAGAAAAAGAAGAAATATCTCAAGTCCTTCTTCACATCTGCAAAAGAGATCGCTGGGGATGAATTGGCTGTGAGGAAAGTTTATATAGGAGCCCTCAAGCCCCTTCATTTTTATGATATAGCCACTGAACAAAGCGACTTCTTGGTGTTCCTAGGAGGAGTGTGATCCTTTCAAATTTCCAAACCACAGCTGTTAGAGTTTTTTTTTATGCAAGTAGTTCTTTATCTCACTGACAGCTAAGCAGAGTGACAGCAGTCTTCCAGAAACACAAAGTCTGGACATCTTCTCCTAGGACCTCTCTTTATGAGAAGATGGTCCAGAATGATACATTGTGCTGACTCTTAGGTCAACAATTTGTTTAAAAAGTTCTTTGTCTCATTTAGCTTAGTGAATTCTGGAAATGAATGAAGTCAACATGCACAAAGTTCACAGGGCATGTCAGCACAGATCAGCATCTCAGTTCATGCTCAGTGCTGCAGCAATGGGCTTACATGTCTTCCAGAGCAGAAATAGTCCCATGTCTGCCCAAACCAAGCATAGACAGGGAGAACAAGGTACCATTGACCCATCAGTTTAGATGTGACCAGGATAGGGAACACAACTGTTCAAATGGAGAGACCCTTATGTTGCTATTTGCACTGCAAATTCACATCTTGATTTTCTACAGAATACTTTTTCCATGCAGGCATACCCTTAGAGCAAAAAACAATCGAGAGGACTTCCAAGCTGGTCAGCCATAGCTGGAAACATGTGGCAGAGGAAAGTGTAGGTGATTATTTTTATACTGACACAGTCCACAAGCTGCAAGACTGTGCAACTGTCAGTGCCTCTGTTTTAAACTCAGCATAATCCAGTAAAAAAACCAAACCAAAACAAAACAACCAAAACAACAGCTATTATACTGTCATTATGGCTGTTTGCTGAAATTTACCTTCTCTGAACATTGTTTTTTTAGAAATTCAGGCAGGAGTGCACTAACCCTGCCCATGCCACACCCTGGGTGAGCTTGGCCATGGTATCAGCCAAGGACACATTACAAAACTGCCAGAAGTCCTGACCAAAGGGCAAAGTGTAGTCAGATGACAGGAGCAGCGGTGTGGGAACAGGCTGTGACTTGAGAGCCCTTTCCACAAGCACCTGGCCTACACCCAGTATCATCCTCCACAAGCTGCTCCCTCCTAGAGCAGACGTATTCTCAGGAGAAGCTGCAGCAGTGCAGCAGTTAACACAGAGGCCCATGATCTGGGCAGTCCTGATGCAGTAAACGAAGTACTACAAGACACACTTCATCTTGAAATAAAACAGGTGTCACCAGCAAGCAACAGGGGAACAGAGAGGGAACACAGAAGGACCAGTTCAAATGTAGAAGTCTTATCATGCTGATGTTACATGAAAATGGAGTTCCCTAAGCATAGGCATCTGGTGTCATTTGAGTCACAACAGGATGTATAAAGTGGCATCATGGAGCCATCAAATATGGCACATTTCTTATAGAGCACCAATTTCCTTCCAGATCAGCAGCTGGAGATCCTGTGGGTTGACCCTCAGCTCAAATGGTGCAGAAGTCTACAGCTAAGGTATCTGAACTTAGGTGGGCTTCAGGGTGACCCACACAATCGCCTGGGACTGTGTTGACTAGACCTCCACTGGCTGTGGATGCATAGCCTAGACTCATGGCACCTACATGGGGACACTCACAGGGACACAAACTTTTGTCCTTTGCTGGTCTGTTTTGTCCCACTGGTACTGTTAGGTGAAAGGAATCCAGCCACAGAGTCAGTGTATATGGATACACAGGAGGTTATTAAAAATGTATTGATCATAGGATTTCAAACTCTCCTGGCTGGAAGGCTTACTGCAGCACAATGGAAAAGTGGACAAAGACTAAGTGATGGTTTCTCCCCGCAGGTAGCATGCCAGGTTTTGAAGATTTAAGGTGAAACACAGCTTCTCATCAGAAAAAGCTAGTTTACAGATCTGCCTTGACAACATAATGTACCTTAAGTGGGCTCTGCAGAAATCAGATACTATTTCTGCTGGTTGCATTCCAGCAGAGCATTGCATGGATAAATAGCTCAAAGGAAACGTTCAGGAGTGTTCCGTGCCTTCTAACCTCAGTTTCTTTGATGCAGTTAAGTGATAGAGTGATTAAAGTCACTTGCAATATTTTAAGATTAAAAAAATTCAAATGACAACAGTTTTCTCTCTTTCACCATTATTCTCTTCCAACCCACAAGCTCAGGAGAACTCGTACTTGGCAAACACTTGTGGTTTCTGCTGGCTCATAAGAAAGCTGACATCAGGCCCTATTTAAGGTGGAGCTGTCAGGGTCTCTGTGCAAGTGTCCTTAGTGACCACAGACCAAACGGCCACAACCTGCTCTACAAACAGTGCACTAAAGGCTAAAGACCACCAATTTAGCATTCTTCTGCTTGCAAGCAAAACAAAACCTCAGTGACTTCTTACAATGAAGTCAAAATTTCCCATACATTGTTTTTAAACTAGATCTGTTCCCAGGAAGGAATGATCTAATCAACAGGAATGAAGAAACCACCTGGAGGATGAACTGGCTTGCAGCTGTAGTGAGTGTGGAGACCCTGGCAGCATCCTGCTTCCAGCAGAATAATAATGCTGCTGCAGTCTCAGGAAAGGCCCTGCAGATGCTCTCCTCCAGCACAGTGCACACACATAAACAGTGTCCACAGCCAGGAGAAGGGGGACAAGCTCTGTCGGGCCATCGGAAACAAGAGGCTGGAGGTCAGTTTCTTGTTGCCATCTCGGGCAAAGCCGGGCCAGAACTGGCTGTTCTGGGGGACACATGGGTGAGGTCAGCAGACAGCACAGCCCGAGGGAAGCACATCCACCAACCTGCCACCCAGGCTGGACCAGGTCCCATCGACTGCCTGTCAGTAACTGGGATGCAGGGTGCCCTGGTACTTCTATCAAATAGGATCCCATCCAGGAAATCTGGATCACACTGAAGTACAACCCAAAGTGCAGTAAAAGGAGATGACCAGGAGACTGGGTAGAAAATCCCATGACTGAATTGAATAAAAACTGATATAGAAACTCCCTGTAACTGAGCTCTGTGTGCGTGAGGTCCTGCCTTGCTCTTAGCCATCAGATACGGCTCTCTTCCGGAGCTATGTTAATTACTATTTTAAAAAAGAAAAAGAAAAAAACCCCAACACATTTTCACAGCAATCTTTGCACTTATCTGTGTGCATTTTTCAACAGAGATGCTATCTGTCCTTGGAGGTTCCTGTTTTAGACACTGAGACCAAGACATAACTGTTTTGGTTTTTCTGTGAGAGAAAATGATGATTTGCAGCACGGGGCTCTTCCTGAGGAGCAGGATGATGGTGGAGGACTCCAAGTGCCCTGGCTGTGTGGCATGATGCACAAGCTGGTTTGTGACATGGCAGGGATAGCAGCCAGCTGTTCTCTGTGGGGGAGCAGGGAGCATCTGCTGTCCTCCTGGAACAGCCAAGACACACGGAAAGGGCAGAGCCAGCCAGTGCCCCAGCTGGGGAGCCATCAGCACAGAGGGGAAAGCAAATGCCTCTCATCAGGCCCCAATTAGCACAAATGTGATGAGGGAGGCCACCTCCCCTGCAGGCTGCTGAATGCTTGGCCAAAGACATGAAGGAGAGACAGTGGGAAGAGAGGGAGAATGATAACAGAGGGGGAGAGCTGAGAGGGAGAAGGGAGTGGAAAAGATGGGCAGTGGGGCTTGTGTGCTCTAAGATAAAATACCAACCACATTATGTCAGTAAATGCATTTCAGCCTTTCCCAGCACAAAGCTTTAGTGCAGGGACTTTGCCAGTAATCTAATACACTTTACCTCACACCACACAGAGCTCAACTGAGCAACTCAGCTGTGTCTTGTTGACAAAGAAAGCAAACCCTTGCTGCTGTTGTGCTAGAGAACACAGCCCCCAACCATTTCCATGTGCTTTGCTATCATTTCTCATGTTGAGCCACAAAGAACTCCAGGTTGTGGGGCTAGGCTTCAAGCCTATGCAGTGTACACCAGGGCTGTTGGTTAGACCATCAGCACGAAGCAGGACAAATACTGTTCATACAAATGGCAGTCCAGTTTCCAACAGAAGGAAAATTCCTATTCATATGGAGGAAAATGCATTCTTCACTGAAGAGGGCAGTGCTGGCTTTGGAGGGTGGGAAGGCAAGGGGGTGCAGATGTGGGCCACAGCCTTCATGTGGAGCCTTCCAGGGGGTGAGCTGCAGTAGTGCTGTATTTGTTTACCAGCCAGAAATACAAGACCCTCACTAGGTAACAGCTCTGCTCGCAGAAGGATTTGGAAGTGCCACCATTCAAAATTATGTGTAAAAAGATCTGAGTGTTCAGTAAAAACATTGCCTATTATCTTTATTTCTTGTCTAGAAAAGGAAAGATTTTGTGCATTTTTTTCCTTGCTCTGTAGAGCAGTATGGAGTTGGAAGTTGATTTTGCCAGCTGATACCCCTGCTGATCATCCTTCTTCGATCTCTAAAATCCTTTAAACATAATAAGGCAACTTAGTGACCATTCCATAACGTCAGCCTTTTCAAAGAATTGTTTAGAAGCATAAAAGGCAAAGCTCTGACATTCAAGCTCAGAGATGCAACCTCACACTTTGATGTTGTATCCATTTACATATTCAGTGTTAGGAATGCCTAGACAGTATTAACAAAACATAAACCTCTCAAATAAGACAATAGCAATGTAGTGTGTGCATATGTTGTCTACAGTACTTTTAAGCTTCTAAAAAACGTTAAATAAACATTAAATTATATTTTACTAATTAATTCACTTCAAATTATTTAAAAATAAAGTATAATTAGTTGAGCAATAAGTTAAACTCTTTATACTATTTATCTCCTTTCAAAAGCCTCTGTAAAGGTTCATTGAGAATTGACATCTTTGGCTAACTTGACAGGATGCAAGTTATTTTTATTTCTTGAGTGATTGTATCTCTGAGCAAACAAACTTGCCTGATGCTTCGTGTCCTTATCTCTGACTGAAGCCAGTGAGAACTGGAGCCATTTATAGCTTCACTGATACATAGAAGGCCTTCATTTTTGCATGGAAACCTATGAGGACACAATTATTTTTCACTACTTAGCCTGTATCTTCACCTCTGCCATGCTCACATAATTTCAGTTGGCTGAAGCAGCAGTCTCAAGAAGGAAGGAAAGAAAAGCCAGGAACATTGTGGTCTGGCAGATGACTTCGGTTTCTCAACAAGTCTGTGCAAGTGTCAAGTGATTCACAAATGGTTCAGCAAATGTTGTCTCTGATGAATTCAGATAAAGGGCAGTTCCAGGCGCCACACAAAACATGAAGCCAGAGCCAGTGCTGGGATTGCAGGGGCTCTGGTGGATGCACACTTCTCAGGGTCCCGCTCTTTCTCCTGGAGAGCTGCCCACATTCCACAAAACACCTGCAGTGGTTTGACTTTGCTCTTCCAGCCTTGGATGGATTTAGCTCAGGAGAAGTGAGGTACTAATCCAAGCACTGCCCCATCTCCCCTCACCATGCGCCAAGGCTGAGCACGCGAGGTGCTGAGGGCCAGCAGTGCACAGGGGCACCAGGAGGCCCAAGAGGAGGCTCACGTCTCGTGTGACCCTGTGTGTCAGTGCCTGGTTGCACATGGCTTTCACCTCCTGGGAAATGGCTTTAGTTCAGTCTGGGCTGAATGCTCAGCGCTACAAAATTGGATGGATCAAATTTGCTCTGCATTTGAGGTTACTGGGAGAACCACACAAATGGTGCACAAACCCCCAGGTTAGAAAACTTAATCATTATGGTATTCTGGAAATATTTTTTCCCTTATAATCCAGAATGCTAATCTGAATTACCAGATTATCTGTTCATTCATTACTTAGTACCAGTTTTAAAGCAAAGGAACAAGGATTTCAACTAACTTTTAGTCTACAACATAGTCACTGCATGACTTGAGTTTGCGTGTTAATCCTTATTTTCATCCCTTTCACAAAATGTTGGACACAAATCCTGAACAGGACCATAAAATTATCAAACACTTTCCCAGAATCACAGAATATTCTGAGTTGGAAGGGACCCAGAAGGATCATCGAGTCCAACACTTAAGTGAATGGCTCACGCAGGGACTGAACCCACAACCTTGGTGTTACTAGCACCATGTTCTAACCAACTGAGCTAATCTCACGTGAAAGAGAAAAAAACCCACAAAAGTCTAATCACTAAAATATTCTAGAAGTGTTTTTTTGGGAGATGAGCGGGTTTTTTGGTGGGTTTAACAGATGAGGTAATGGAAGTAATTTTCTAGGAGAAATTTAAAACAATTATGAAGTTACTATCTGCAGTCACTCTTCAAGAACAAGAAATGAGTTCAATCAGGCCTGCATTACAGGCTCCCTCTAAGTTCACCTGGTATTAAAATAATAAAGACATCCTATTCAAAGCCAAAGAACAATAAAATGAAGTTATTTTTCTCTCCAGTGAAGGCTCACTTTCAGTGGGGATAAATAATTACTTTAGACTGTAAATAAATAGTGTATCACATTTCTTTGTACATCGGTTGATTTTGATATTGCTAGAATTTCTTAATTTTATGCCTAAAGATGTTGTAGGCAATTTACACACCAGTTAAATACACAAAACAGAAGCCTAAAATCTATATAGAAAAAATAAATGAATGAATCACGTTAAGAATAGAAATTAAATAGGTGTTCGAAAATACCATAGGTGTTCGAAAATATCGTATTATCAACTATTAATTTTTTCGCCTTATTCCCTTGTTCTGCCAAATATTCTTGGTCTTTATATAATTCTTCCTCACAACACTATTTTTAGGTCTAGGCCATAACCTGCTCTGGTCTCACAGCTGTGCCTACTTCCAGAAAGAGTTTGCACTGGAGAACTGGACTAGAAGACCTGAATTCAACACGAATTTCCCTCTGGTCCTATGATCTGTGCTGGCTCCACTTACTCCCCTCTGGAGCCGAAGCATGCCCATGGGCTATACCTGCACTGCCAAATCCCTCAGGGCTTGGTGCTGGGCTGACCCCAGTGCCCATGGTGGAGAGGGGCAGCAGCAAGTGAAAGCAGCCCATGCGCGGGTACCACGTGCGTACCCACACTACTCCTAGAGCCAACTCACACCCACCCCACCCCACTCTGCTCAGACTCCTGTGTTACTTCTGAGACATAATCACCATCTGTGTGAGTGGGTGAGGGGTCATTTTGTCCAAAACATCTGAAAACAAGGATTGTGCTTGTCCCACAGGATGAACTATCTGTGCTGGAGACCACGGGTTGCATGCCTGAAGGTGTAGGGTGAAGGAGACTGAGGGCAGAACGAGCCGGACGTGGGGGAGCCCTATCCATGTATCACTTTGGAGTGGATCTGGGGGTGGAATCTCTATGAGCAGCAGCCAGGGGACTTGCCTGTTCTGGAGAAGGGCGACTGGAGGCTCCAAATTGAAGCCAATGTGGAAACGAGTTCTCACCTTCCCTCCCTGACCCCCTCACACTGATCAGGCCACAACCCATCCCTTAGTTTAGTTCACCACCTTGCAACTCAGGCTCTAGTAAAGCCCAAATGGCCCTGGCATCTACTTCAGAAATCCAAGAA
Organism: Ifrita kowaldi; assembly: GCA_013398055.1. Taxonomy (NCBI): domain Eukaryota; kingdom Metazoa; phylum Chordata; class Aves; order Passeriformes; family Cinclosomatidae; genus Ifrita; species Ifrita kowaldi. The sequence continues at coordinate 176,582 of VZRS01013529.1, forward strand.
GCTTTTCCTCTTTTATATTTGTCTGTAAGTTATCTTAGAAAGACTTAAACATATAAGTTAGTTTATTGAGAAGGCGCCATAAATAAGATGTCTGTACCAGCTGCTCTTGCAAAAAAAGGAAAATAACAAGAAATAGGTAGAAGAACATTTTCTGACAGGTAAATTCCTGGATGGACACTGAATAGTCATATGGGATGAATAAAATCTCCAACACTTTTCTGCTCACTGAATCTACTTTTCCAGCTGGGGTTTAGCATCGTGCTAGCACCTGACTTAAAGTTTGCAGGGCAGGGGTGGAGCTGTTCATGGAAGTTGTCCGGACTATTTTTTCCTAGAAAAACCTGCAAAGCAGAATAACTGTGTAATCCTGTCCAGAGCAGCTGCTGCATCAGCATGATAACATCTTACTGAATCTGTAATTTTGTTTAATGTAGCTGTTGCAACATAAACCTAATGAAGCTTGAACACCGGGGCTTATGTTTATTTGTTTTGTATAGCTTTGGAATTGATATAATTATACAGAACAGCTAAGCTATTTTGCTCTCTTTACCCAAGATGTTATTTAAACTTTGGAGTCAATCAGATTAGAACAAGTCTGTGATAACTTTCAAGATGAATTCATGTACATCAAGAATTTGTAGTCAGGTCATCGCAAGAGTATTGTGAATGTTCTGTTGTTATGTGGAGCTTGGGTGATGCTGGGGTGCATTTAGAAGGACTCTGAAATGCAAAGGGCAAGACAAAGCTCGATTTCACCATGTAAACAACTGTGTAAGAGAACCTACTTGCAACACAGATGTTGCCCAGCTTAGTTAAAACACAACTCTGTAGTGTAACAGAAACTTACTCATCTCCCTAAACCAAAGCTGAAAATTATTGAATAGACTCAGCTGAACTCAGAATGAACCTGTACATAGAACTGCTGCATGTCATGGTGAATATCTAGAGAAGGTCAAACAGACAATTAATTAAGTTCATAGTGAGGATTCAGAATTGCATCTATGGGCTCAGATTTATTCTCTGGTCTCAAGACTAAACCAGATGTGATTTGACAACATCTACACTATTTAACTCACTTGTTAGCCAAATAAGATAGTTGGGAATAGCCAATAGCCTGTGCTGATTCCCAGAGCCAGGCTAAGGAGACATAGACTGTCTATCTCCTCTGTACATACAGTCAGGGCAGGGTGCAGGCTCCCTTTTAAGCTTGGAAGATATTTGCCTTTTATGTCTGAACTGTACAAGAGTCCTTTAGAAAGTGACAGGACAAACCACCACACCTTCAGAGGTATAGTGACAGATGACTATTAAATGTAAACGTTTGTCCTTGGCAGGGCAACTGTCTTGATAAATTAGTTCATTTTCCCATCTAAACTCTGAAAGGAGCTCTTGCATCAGCAAACTGAAGGAGAGCTGAAAATAATTAGAAGGGGGAATGAAAAAGCTGCATTAATACATACAAGCACATTTATCAGTTTCACTATATTTGCATATTTCTTGTGCCTAAAGAGTAAAAAAAAACAATCACACCTTTGGAGTCCTTAGACAGCCCATATTCCAACAGTCTCCTTTAATTATCGCATGTCCATCAAGAACTGAACTGCAAAACCACATCCTTAGGGATCTGGGAAAGATTCTAAGCACTGAAAAATCATAGAAAACCACAAGGTATCTCAGCAATGAAAAGCACTGGCTTCTTCTGAGGAAAGGTAACAACATGCAGACTTCATTTGCCTATGACTCTGCTAGAGAGACCATGCAAGAGCTCAAATTAAGGCCTCAAATTAAAACATAGGAAGTAGAGACAAAACATTGGTCAGTTCTCCATAGATTTTATAAGGACAGAGACTTAAATTTGCAATCACTTGATAAGAAAAATAGAATGATTGCTAGTTGTATCTTCAGAGATACTACAAGAAATCCTTGGGAAAGAAACATCACTATCTCATCCAATTTGCTATTAAAACTTCAGACAGAAGATGACAGACTTCACACGTTATACATATCTGTGCATTCCAAGTTCTGATACTATGCTCCTTAGGTGATGTTTCCAGTGTTTTGGTGTTTGACAGATGGGTTTGTTCAAACATTAGGAGCTGTGCCCATCATAGTATTGGACAAATTTATTTAGTTACTTTTTAAAGGAGCTCTATGATGGGCATTCTCTCAAGGTAAACATGTCAAAATTCCTGCCTTAACAGAAACATTTTGAGTTTAGTGACTCATCGCTTGTTATAGAACATTTAATATACTCTACAGAAAATGGATAAGACCAGTAGGGAATCGGATTTCCAACAGTCCGTGTCTGAGTGGGGCAACACCTGCATAAGCTGGTAGGACATTCGAAAGTCTGGAGACTGCTCTGAACGTTTTTCAGTTCCTACGGATCACTGTGATTTTCAAATATGAACATTATCCTGTTGTTTGATTTCTAAACTCAAGTCTGTATCATTGAAAATGAGACTGGGAGAACTTATAACAGCATGTCAGCAAGTATGGTAGGAGAGATGAAGAGATGAAGTTTTTAGATACCATTTTGTGATTTGAAAGCACATCTCCACTGAACACCTTAAACAGCATTGAAAGTGAGACTTTTTCAACGTTCCCTGGATAAATCCTTCCACTTTGCAAGAGTAACTAAAAATCCATGGACTTTCTAGGTGCATGCACACTATGCTATAGAATTAGTATCTTCTGTCCATTACCTTCAGTAAATTTCTAATTAGACAAAGAAAATACTAATGTTTTCAGCAACAATCTGAGCGACAATGAACTACAGATGCGTGTTATAACTACTGTGTTGGGAAGCAAGAAATCCAATTTTGAAAGTTTGCTCCAAATCTGGCAGGGGAAGATTGTCTCTCTCACTTGCCAGGTGAGTACCCCAACTACCATGATATAAACTATATATAACAAACAGGCAATTCCCTATCAGAAGTTCAATAATCAGTGACCTTTCCTATGCTTCCTCATCTGCCTGTGTGTGGATTCACAGCAGAATTCCCAGGACATAAATGTGCACTGTATCTCTCACCTGCTTAGGCCCATGGAGAGATGAGTACTGTCTTGGCACAGCAACAGCAAATGCACTCATTGTTTCAGGCATCTGCCAGGCAAGCAGACAGGAGAGAGGTGACACACAGATGCTGGACGTTCCCTAAAACAACAGGGATGGCTTTAAACCTTTTATGGGTTTTAGCTTTAGATTAAGTGAAAGGGCTTTTCTATGACCAAAGCTAACTATACATGAGACAAGGCAAGGAGGACCTTTACAGAGGATAACTGTGTGGATAAATACGCTGATGATTGCAGCAATGCTGCCTATAAAATTCATGAAGTATTTAAGCAGTGCCCTGACCCCTCCCTGTGTTGGGTGAAGTGCCTGTGTATGAGCTTGGTTGGTAGGTAAAGGGTGTTGCAACCACTGAGAGGCAATTTTACAACTGCAAGCTATGACTGTGCCTATGGGGAACACTGTGGGAACATTTATCCAACACAAACACGACAGAAGCAGCAGTCAGAACCTTTTACCGAGTGCGAAGTTTATTTTAACACACATAACACGCATTCATTAATGAAGTACCTCAATTCAAAATTGAAGGAATTCCTTTCAGGATCAAACAGAGTTGTTCTGGGAGTTAACTTACTTATTTCCTTTGCAGCATCATAGCTGTATTTTATTGTGAAAACTCTGGCTCTTCCCCTCCTTTCCAAATTACTCAGTGAATTTGATCAGACAGCATGATAAACATATCAGTCTTTTCAAATCAAAATATTCAATCTCAATACTTTAACACACACTTAAATATGTTAGGTACCAAACCTGTGCTGGATATTTTTATTTTTACATTTTAGGCATGTCAGATGTGTATGAAAACATGAATTAGTGTCGGCTCAGATGTACTGCAGGGACAAGAAGGCATAAAAAGGACAAGAAGGCATAAAAAGGGAAAGAAGCATGCTGTGACTTGCACCTTCCCCATTGTCACTGCCTGGTATCATGAATGTTGCATTTGTTCTCCCTTTCATCTCTTGCTTTCACTGTGATATTCCATCACTTTTCTTCCGCTCTTTGTTCTAATAAGGCTCCCCACATGTTGCCATGAATCACTGTGATGTAAATCATACAGTCCCGTTCAGATCCATGACGGTTGTTCAACCTGGAAACCTGGGGTTTCCAAAATTCTACTAAAAAATGAAGCCCACTAATGACAATTGTGAACAAGCTGGATTGATTTTAGGAGAAGATGTTTTCTGATTAAGATGCCAAGTTGCTTAATGAAACAAACAACCTAAAATTACAAGGGTAGAAAAGGATGCTAAGCAATCTGGCAGTGGTGGGAGAAGCTAAAACAAGACATGCAAGTGATGTATGGCCTCTGCCATACAGTGCTTAAGCCCAGAGTCTTAAAATTCTGCCTGAAGTTGTGCAGGCATGCCTGTATCTTCTACTGTGTGAATCTGAGAGAATTGGGACTGTCACTGATGTCATGTTGAAAGGCCTAAAATTTCCCCACTGGAGACAGCTGTTTGGAAACTGCTCATTTCTGTGTTGTGGCTGCTTTACATCCCCCCAATGCAGCAAACAGGACACTCAGTGGCACCACTCAATGTCACAGTGGAAGTGAACCACCCTCTGATGCAGGCTTTAACACCTGCACCAAGCACTGAGAGCTGCTGGGGTGAGAAACCTCAGTCATGGGACACAGTTGTTCTGGTGGTCTCCAAAATGGGAGCGTCCTGCTTCTGCTAGAGCTTGAGCTCCCCTTTCTCCTTCCTCCTTGCCTTTACCTCCCACTGCCACCACCTCCTTTTTGCCCTTTGACCATTATAAATCAGTGTCACTGGCACTGGCAATGGGGTGGGAGCAACGATCCAAGCTTTGCACACATTGCACTGTTTGCTTGCAGTGCCATTGTACAAGTTCCATTTCTGGCTTTCCTCTGGCTCAGGCTCTAGCTGTGCTCTGCAAACATGTCTTATTAATAAAAACAGAGTGAGAAGTGTTTTTTTCTACCCCATATAAAATTCAACTGCTTTGTGTTTCGTGATACCTTTAAATGCGAGCTGACTCAAAGGTGTTTTGTAGAACTCCCCTTCCATGGGAAAACTCTTTGTGACAGCTCAGGCTTAGTGTGTGCAGGACTTGCCTCTCTTACCTTTGTTTAATGCATTGCTGCTAGAGGGAGACTGATGGCAGCTGACAGGCTGAGGGATGGGTGCTGCTGCACCCATTTTTATTTCCATTTTATTATCTGCAAGCCTGTTCTGGGACAGGGGCAAAGGTGGTTTGCTTGAGGCTCTCATAATACACTCTCTTTCTCTCTGCTTTCCAAAAAGTAAAAATGCAACGACTCCCTCTTCTTTGAATACTGTAAGAGTGTATCCATAAATATAAGAGCTAATTCCAAGAAATACAAATATAACTATTTCAAATCATAGAATCATATTTTAAACTGAAAAGCATTTAGGTTTTAAACTATGTGACCTAAATATACTCAAAATATCACACAACTGTGCAGCTGTTACATTGATACACCTTATTAAAGGGAGACAGGGTTATAAAAATTTGTTGCTCGCAATGATTTCTGACCCTGGGAAAACTCTTCTTCCCCTTAAATGTTGTTGTCATCACCCAGGATTCTCAAGGAAAAGTATCTCACATATCTGGAAAGTCAGCTGGAAATTGCTGTTGCAATTTTTCATGAGAAATTTCTTGTGACATGCACTTTGTGGAAAACCAAAACTCACATCTTCCTTTGTCAGTGAGAAGAGGATGAAACCGGCTGAAAAATGAAAATATTCCATCAAAAGCGTCCAGGTTTGTCTTTCAGGCATACATTTAGAACCAAGGACATTTTAAGAGAAAGAAAAATGCCTCAATTTTTTTTAATGTTTTAAATATTTTTTCATCAAAACCAGTGTTTTTAAATTGGTTTTGTATATCAACTCTAAACATAAAGCTATTGTCCACTGAAAAAAACTATATAATATTGCCAGGAGTGAATTAAGAGCTTTGATAAAGAAAGGAATTGTAGTTGCTTAATAAGGCCACTCTTACACTTGTGTGTGTTTATTTTTCTCATTACTTCAAATGAATGCAAATAAATGAATTTTCTTTTGTAAGTTCTTAAAGCTTCTACAAGACACTAGAATTTGGAACAAACAGAAATTAAAATGCATGGAGGAATGTGAATATGTGTTATTACACTATGCAGTGCCATAGAAGTCCAAGGAAAATGCTGAAAGAAAAAAATTAAGGCAGACCTGTCAATATGGCAATGAAACCTTAGTATCTCATTAGTAAGTTCATTACATCTGTCAGCTTCTTGCTCAGATTCATTGTCAGAAGACATCAGCCTTCTCTATATGCCCAGCATCCCATGGAGCATTTGAGCATGTAATGATATTAACTACACTCTTACACATCTGTGTACAAACCGCTTTAACAGGAAGGCGTTCCCTCGTAAGTAACTGTGCTTAAACTTTTATTATTGTCTCTCAGTTTTCCAGAATATTGCTTTTCAGGTAAGTCGTTATGTGAACCAGCTCTACTTGTATACCTGTAAAAAAAAAATTATTTCTCAAAAACCTGTACCTGTTCTACATATCAATAAGAATTTCACTCTAAGTGATCTCAAAGTATATCACAGGCCTCAGTCCTGAAGCATCATATCTGGGATCCTCGCTGTGAACAGGCAGTCGTATGTGCTATGGGGCTTCTGGAGTTCAGACCTACGTATCTAGGAACAAAGATGATGCAAAATTAAGGGGAAAACCAGCAGTAGAATGATGTCAGCAAGAGAATATTTCTGTTTTGTGTGTTTCTAAGGTCTTCACTGAAGAGCTAGCCCAAACTCTGACTCCAGGGTTGCTGGTAACCTTTCTCTTGTCACAGAGAGAACCTTGCTGGTAGCAAAGTGGTGTGCCCTGAAACTTCATAACGAAGACAGGAAGGCTCATCTCTTCCTTTCTAAACTTGTTGGCTACCATTTAGTGATTGTATAGATGAAGTATGAACCAATCCCCACAAAAGCATTCTAGTATTCCCCCAGAAGTAACAGACAAATTAAAACCAAACCAAACCAATAAAAAATATGCATGAAAACACTTGCAGAGATAAACTGTTAAAAGAAAAGTTATCTACAATTCAGTTATTATTGACCTCAGTGCTTCTCACATGAGATCACGAGTTAAAGTTGAACTGCCCCAGGTGATTACCTGTAACTTACGAGTTTAATTTTCAGGAGTTTACATTACAGCCAATGGCTTTGTCCTGCCTGTTGAGAATTGCCAGCCCAGATGGGAATTCTGCCCTATGTTTCTGAAGGGCAAAGATTTGCAACACGCAGTTCGACGAACGCACTTTACACGACCACAGCCGTAGCACAGCTGTGGGCCAAGGGACAAACGTGTCCCTGTTGCTGCCGCTGCCTCGAGAAGGGCAGGATGCCGCCAGCACAGCTGGGGGCACAGCTGGAGGCACAGCTGGGGGCACATCTGTGCTGCCCGCCCGGCGTGCCCGGACCCTGCTCCGCCGCTGTGCGCTGCAAGCCCGAGTCCCGTCCTTTCCCCATCATTCCAAGGTTTCCCGTTGGAGCGCAGCGCCCGGCACGGCCGGGCAGTGAAACCCGCGGCGGGGAACGCACCGAGTAAGGGCCGCGAAAGGAGCGGGGCGAGGTGGTGCCCCCCGAAGGGGGAGATGCGCTGCGGTCCGCCGGGTCAGGCCACGAAGCAGCGCCCCGTCCCCAAGGGGCGGCCCGAGAGAGGCTGTTTCCGAGGGGAGCACACCTTCCGAGTGCCCCGGCGCCGGAGCAAGCGCCCCGCGCCCCCCGCAGCTCCGTGCCCCCGCAGCCCCGGCTACCCCA
>VZRS01013534.1:0-103709 GCA_013398055.1 Ifrita kowaldi
CTCCTCTCCTCTCCCTTTCTTTTCTCTCTTGCTTTATATCAAATCTTGCAATGAACAAGAAAGCTGATAATGAACATACAGAGATTTGAATAATCAGCCAGTTCCAAGAAAAACACTGGAACAAGTAGTCATTGTACAGCAGTGTTATCTGAATTCTTCTTTCCAATTTCTGAGAACAGATTTTACTCTAATGGACTATGGAGACTTTGTAAATCTATATGACTGCCCTTTGAACATATATTTTCACAAACACACTGTGTTACATCACAGATACATTCACGAGTTATTCAACAGATCAGGGATTACATGAAGGTCAGGCCATTTAATATTTCTATTTAATGTATTTTTTACTGAAAAAATGTTTCCAGCTTTCAATTTTCATCTTTATTTTCCAGTGAGCAGGATGTTATAGCTTGAAAAAATGACCAATGTGAACAATTTCTGGAAGAATAATACACAAGTATTAAAAGTCAGAATAACAGGGAATGTGAGCAGAATTGGATGCAGAATGCTTGAATTCTGAGACTTCACATAACAACATTTCTATCTTCAGAATACTGATGAAATTCCTTATTTGTATATTTTACTTCACAAAGGCAGAAGTATTTCTGAATCTACTCTATTTACTGCTGTGAGAGGTTTCTTTTGCCATTGATTCCCATGAGCTTGAGTTGAGATCAAGATGAATAGTACTTTGAAGCATTTGTTGATTGAAAAAAAAGTACCTGATTATTTTTTGTTTACCCATCTCCTTAAAAGGCTAATAGGACCCTTTCTTTAAACAATATATAGAGGTTTGAATGTCTCCGATTTTTGTAATTTTCAGCTTGCAATATTCAGATAAGGATTTCTGCACTCTCTTTGTCAAGAAATGTGTGACTGACACTGATACAGCAGCCCACACATATCTGTAGCTAACTGAGAAGGTGGCAGACTGTTGAGACAGAAGATTTCTTACAAAGAAACTACGTACAAGTCTTAATCCTTCTTCCTGTAGAGGTCGGCTGGAGTTTTGCATTTGATTTTGTGGAAACCAAATTGGTCCCCAGTTGAATAGAAAACAATCACTCACTGTATAGTGAGAATTTATATCCTGCAAAAAAGTATACATTATTAAAAGGGACTGACATAGGGGTCACTGAGCAATTTTAGTAGCCTACATATCATTACATTTATTACTCAATTTTTTTTCCTTTTATGCAAGAAAAACTCACAGTGACTTCAGTAAGAGTTTTTCTTACTTAAAGAGTACAGAACTGAGTACTTAGTTGAGAACTAAAGCAACATTAATGACTTCCATATGTTATTGCATAAAACTCATTCATGTGTTTTTGATTTAAAATATTATAAAACAGAAAACAAAAATATTCTGTGCAAATTTTTGTGAGAACCAGAAATGCTCTAAAGATCACGGATGAGAACAATTGGATTTTAGTTAGATGTGCAGTAATCATTTGAACCCTGGAAATAATTTCTTCAAAATAGTCTCTTGTTCTTTTTGTTCAGTCTATCTGTCTTATATACTGTTTCCATTCTCTTGTCTTCGCCTTTGTTATTTCCAAAAACCCTGTGGGGATATTATGTCAGCACTTCTTGACCTCATGTGGTGAAGTTGTCAATGTTGAATTAAGCATTTTTTTAATATAAGCATACCAATCCCATGCACAGATCTTCTCTGCAACATCCTTGATCATGGAGTGAGGTGAAAATACGTAGGAAAAACCCGTAACTGAACTACAGTGAGAATGTGGGAGCTCACAAGCAAATTTAAACTTGTTAAATAAATTATGACTTGATGTAGGAATACTGTTCCGCTCCTATTTTTATGCGGAAATCCTTAAGCAGAGACAAAATCCCCTGTCCAAAGATAAGGAATTACAAACACATCAAGACTAAAATTCAAAAGAGAAATAAAACCTTTTGCAGCTGAATCTGCAAATAGTATTAGCAGCATCCTTAGGTACTGAAAATAGTAAACTTTTTTCTATTTTTTAAAAATAAAACCCATAACAGAGTGTAATATAACCCACTGCTGTAAGGCCAGTAGTCCAAACTGGACTTCTACTTCGATCTTGGTATCTGGAATTTGAAATTATGTGTACTGTCTAGCTCAAGTTTCTCTCCATGGCCATTATATGGGTTCCTCTGCCAGATAGCTGTAGCCAGACAGCATGAAAACAGCTGCAATTTTTGCATTTACTGTATTCAAAATTTAGCTTGTAATTTACCTGGATGTGAACCATGTAAAATAGTGTAATCCTTAGGTCATAATACAAGCAGTTCATCTTTTTCTTCACATTTATTTAATGAACTGTGCTGTGTTATTGTGTTACTGATGAAGTGAGGAAGAAAGCATGAATATGGTAGTCTTCTAATGAGCTGTGTTCATACCAGACTAGCAGTTTTCAAGCAAACATGCTGTGGCTGGAGATTTAAAAGGTCAGTAGGCCAGGAATTACTCTATTTTAGAGAAAAAAGGCTGACACTGACTCACACGGCTGTAAAATTTAGTAGCACATGTTGAATCAGGCATGTATATAACCTGCAAATAATGCAAGCTAAAATGAAATAAAAGGATCAAGGAACAGGAAACATCTCCAGTCCTCGTCCTTCGTATTGCTACATTTTTAAGAGCATTGAGGAAGACGAGTCAGTAGGATGAGAGGAATAAGCAATCATCATTTCACAATTTTATACACATATTAGAGATAAATATAAAACATATAGATATGTATAATATCATGTATAATATACAAATAAATACTTATATAATTGAAAATAGGAAAAGAATAACCCTCAAAAGATGTAACTCAGTAAGACGAATCTCTCATTGAAATGTTATCTTCTTAATGTTGACAGTAAGTGAACATGGCATTCAAAATTAGAGGTGGGAAGTCATCTTGGACATCTCTTTTCATTGCCTTGCACCCTTGATTCATCTAAAGTTCCCAACAAAACACACCAGGCCAATCCAGAAGCAAGAAGTCCTTACAGTCTCTAGAAGTACATTCTCTTGGCTGACTTTTCTACAAGTTCTTGCTTTCTAGGTAGTCATCCAAATTCAATGTAAACCTCTGAGTCTTTTTATAGAAATTCAGTACCTTTTGCTCCACATCAAAATAGAAGTGGTTGCTTACTATATAACTGAATATATATAGTTTAAAAAAAGTGTGTGCTCATCCTGCCTACAATGATGTCATTAGAAAATTAAAGGGAAACATTGTATACAATTCATTTCCTGGGGTATTACCTGCAAGGCTGTTTTAAACATATAGTATATTATTGCATTGTTAGTGCAAATTACTGTGAGGCTGTACTGGCACTAGATAAAATTATATCAAAGGTCAACTAAAAAATAGATAACGTGCATTAATATTTTTTAAGAACTTACTCTCCGGCCACTATGCCTCAAACCCTCAGAATTTGTTTTTCTTTTGATAGCAGAACATTGATCACGTGTCAAACACTAAAGAAATATCACTTTGACAAGAAGGATTTAGTTAAAAAGTGCACGTTGTTAACAGGGGCAGTAGTAATAATGTACCGAGTGTAACACACACACTTGGTCTGGCTTCCAGCTGTTTGGCTTCACAGTTATTATGTGCACTGTAAAATAAATAAATCTTTCAATAATGTAGCAAAGCATTTTGGATTCCATCAGCTACTCTTTTTGAAGATGAAAGAGAAGTTTTCTTTCACTATTAATTTTGAGGCACTACATAACCTCTCTCAGGTAAATCCTAAAAAATTAGGATGACCAGTGAATTTTGTGAGTGAACTTAAACGTTAGTTCGAGAAAATCCACTATTATTTCCTAGATACAAATGTACTCACTATTTTAAAATTCTTAGCTTTCCAGCAGTAAACACAATTTCAAGTCAGTAGTATTATTTCAGAGTCCTCTATTCTGATACTAATTTAAATCTAATCAAGTATAAGAGAAAATATTGGCAAATATTGGCAGAACTTTTGGGAAAATTGTCTCAGGTCTCATCAGGAAGATGTCTGTATTTTTCCAATTTCTGAATTTCTGTCCAGATTTGTTTCTTTACAATGTAACCAAATCTGTGTTTACATCTAGGAAGAACTGTACAGGTCCAGAAAAAGAACAGAAACTGAAGATGGAGGTAAATACAACATAACACTGGATTTCTAATACTTGGGTGGAAGGAAACCCTGTTCTGGCATTATCACATTCCACTGGCTGTAATACTTTTTTTACTAGACAGTAGAAAGTTGAATTTTAAATCAAGTATAAGGACATTCTGAACCCAGTAATTTCTGTAAGACCCAGCATTTAATGAGCAACACTGAGATTTAAATGTGAAATGTACAAATCATGCAATGTGTTGAAAGAATTGACTGTACAAACCTGACATGCTTAGGCAGATGGGAATCCTAAATGTTGTCCTATTTAACTCCATTTAAAGGTTGCTATTTTCACCATAAACACAAGTACAATACACAAACAAGAACTTCTCTTGCTAACTTCCTGATAATTTTGCCAAGAAATTTAGGAATTTTAAGATAACAGAAAAAAAGAGACATTATTTAAGAGTTTAAGTATCTCTTCAGTCTGATCTGTGGGCTTCAGTCTGATCTGTGGGCTTCAGCTTGATATATGAATGCAGAAAGATATAAAAACACTTGAGCACTGAAAATAATTACAGTCTTTCCCCTACGTGTTTCATTTCAGCAAGTGGCCTGTATGCTGGAACAAGATACAAACACAGTAATTACGCCTGTATGAGATGCAGGGCTCTGTGTGTGTGTGTATGTGTGTTTGTATGCCCTGTTATCCAGTAAAGTGAACTTCTTGTTGTGTTTTTTTCCATCTTTGTATCCAGGTTTCGCTTAGATGAAAAATGACTGTCATTTCAGAAAAAAGGTTGTTTTTGGGAGAATGGCTACTGCGAAGTTTGGGTTTAACCGGTGAGCCAGAGCATAGCCAATAACTGTCTGGGTTTCTCTGTGTTATTCTGTCCAATTCACTGGCATTTCTGCATTCATCTTACAGCACTACACTTGACCTCATCCTCCTATCTGAGGTGAAGTCGTTCACCACTACTGTCTTCTTTTTATCATTAGCATTGGAGTTTTTTTTTTTGTTCTTACTTGCTGTTAATAGTTTTCTTGGTGGACCTTCTGCAGTAGTCTTGTTATTTTCTCAGTTAATGTAATTTAGTCCATGTCTTAGTTGTTTATTCACATTGTATTGTAAGAAAAATAAAAATACATTGATGGTGCTGATTCTCAGTCTGGAAAAGCACAGAGTTCCAAGCTTGTAGGTACCTACTTTGAAGATAGATAACAAAAGAAGACAACAATAGAACTCTATAAAAGCTCAGAATTTCGTTCACATGGGTCTAATTATGGGATTGGGATCCAAAAATTATGTCCTTTCAAATGGTCTGAAAAACTTCTCTTGGTCCAGGTACTTCTTTTTTTATTTTGGTTACTTGTGAAAGTGACATTGCTATCACAATGTGTGTGGGAGCTCCAAAGTCTAAATTATATTTCACAAGTGGGCTCACTTGTATAAAGTGCTAAAATGACTTGCCAAAGACCACAGAGGAAATTTGGGGCAGAAAAAGAACAGAATGTGCATTTCCTACAACCTTGCCCACTCTTTGAACCACTGGTTCAGCCTTCTGTTTCACTGTTACTGTCATCACCATGACTCACAAGTTGTCCAGTCTGCAGTCAAGCTTGAACATTTTAGTAATTAGAACTGGCCAAGTTTTCTTTGTAAAAGAAGAACTTGAAGTATTGAAACAAACTTGTGAAAAAGGGGCTTTGGTCAACTTTGAACACCAGTTGTATTCACTAATTATTGCTAATTATGCAACTGAACCTCCTTAAAATGATTTTTCTGAGAAAGAAAGCCAAGTGGTGGATATTTGTAATACATAATGGAATCATTTCACCCATTTTTCATGGGTAAAAACTGAGAAACTCTTTTAGATATTAGGAAATAAAAAAATATTGTGGTCCTCTTTAAGGAATTCTGAGAAAAAACCAGAATGAAAACATTTAATAAACAATTACATAAGAATAATTTGCTCCTCTCAAGGATTTAACTTCTTGTCTTTTAGTGAGATCAAAACAAGTTAAACCATTAGATTCAGTTTATGCTGAAGAAATCTCTTCTAACAGTCATGAATTAGGAGCTTCTGTTGTGAACAGAAGTATTTTTGTCATCTAACGTGTATCACTTTTTAAAAAAGAATAATTTTCCTAAAATAATGTTTTTATGTATCTTAGAATTGCTGTATTTTAAGGGTTTTTTTGGTTATCACTAAAGCTTACCTCACTTGTTGGCACTTTTCTTCCCACTGGAAAACTTTGACATACATATTTATTGCAGTTCACAGTTTTTTGTGTTTCATCTGTCACTAAGGTCTCCTTACACAACTGCAGAAGTATGCAACAATGAAAAATAATGGCAAGAAAACAGTTAGACAAACATTTCTAACGCTGCAAGAGAGTTTGATCTGGCATGAGAGATCTGGCATAAAGGTTCAAGTCATGGGGTTAAGAAGGGTTTATTTTTCTTTTTTTTTCCCCTAAACTCTTTCCCCTTCTTCTCAGTGATACCACAGAACAAAATCTACTAGCACCAAAAAACATTATGCCACTGTGTCAGTGAATTTATGTACACCTGTATTCCAGGAACTGCTGCAGCTAAGAAAGAAGCTGCTCTTTGTGAGACCAAACTTCATTAATATTTTAAAGAATGATGCAACTAAGGTAACTGTTTATAAAAATAATTTTGCGCTTTTCAGTTTACTAAAATGCATCTTGCACTTCTGGCCAAGACAGATCTGTCAAATATTGCTTTTGAAGTGTCTGCAGGTTTGAGTAATTTTTCACATCCTCACTGAAAGCACAGGTCTAGGCGAAAGAAAAGTGCCACTCTACTGAATGGGAAGACAGATGAGACTGTCTTTGCGGTTTTTCTTGGGGGGAAAAATCAAGATCACTCACTTTAATCAGCTGTGACAAGCAGAGTTTGGACATGGATTTTAGCTGCACGTTGCCTGCTTGCAGCTAGTGCAGAGGCTGCCTGGCACCAAGTGAAATGACTTTCTATCTGCTCCTATCTCCTCTTCCACTTCTTTCTAGCACAAAGCCAGGCAAAGTGTCTTACATCTGCTTAATTTCATCTGCCTGACTAGAGAGAACCAGAAATATTAAAAGTTAGGAACATTTGAAAAAGTGGGTTGGGAGAAACTATCCTGTGTTTTTCATATACTGTCCTTTATTTCATCCCGGATACTACCAGTATCTGTACTTTTGTGAACAGGCTTAGGCAGATGTTAGCAAGTCAGAATAGCATCAACAGGAAATTTATGAACGAATCTGAATTGAAAATACCTCTGTTGCAATATCTCCTGGGAAAGCACTTCAGCAGTGCACAAATCTCATTAGCTCTGAGACAGAGCTCTGCATAGGGCTCTGCTACCTTCCATGCTCCCCTCATTCACCATAAAGGTCACACCTATGCCTTACATTCTTTCCTCTTCAAGAGGAAGATAATGAACTTCCCCATGGTAAAATATGCAAATGTGAAGGACCAGACAAAATGGTAGATGGGTGAGTGAAGAGCTGAAGACTAAGACGAAGCAGCCTTTTAATAAAAAAGAAGTATATATGTATGTGTATATATATTTTATATATATATATATACACATAAGGGTTCATGTGACATTACCCAAAAAGCAAACTACAGTGATTTTTTTTTTGTGATTTTACCACTGTATTATACTTGATTCCTCTTTTGTGCAAAAAACCTGTTCTAAAAGGAAATTCTTGTCCAAAAATTGACACAAGCATCTAGACAGCTAGACACTCAGAGATGTACAGTACTGACTCCAGCAGGACTTGTGTGCATAAACACTGCTGTAGAGCTGAGTTGTAGTATTTAGCACTGGAATGGTTAAGGATATACTGGGAATGTCTTGCCTAAATGTGTTTGAATTATTAATGGTTTAGCACAGAAAGCAGGAGGGGTTACTAAAGTTTTTCTTACCCTGTTCAAGTTGTTTATCAAGTTCAGCCAAAGTTAAATGTTATGCTCAATGCACTTCAAGTTTTATAGGTGGTATGGGGATAGATACATGTAGAGCTCTGCTACTTTCTGCTCATATTCAGCAATTGCTAACCTTCTTTTGCTCATTATCTAAAGCTGGTCTCCATGGGTCACAACTATTTGGGATACATACATTTAGCAACACCCCTATGTTAATATGGTTCTCCAGAGATCACAGCTGGGACACAGCATAGCTGCTTGTGATTAGATTAAGACTGTTCTCTTTCCAACCTTTACTTCTTATGTCACTGTAGAACCATGAAGCCTGCTTTTGCAACTTGTGCCCACTTAAATTCTGGAAACATCTCAAGGAGATTATGGTTTTCTTCTTTTTTGTGTGTGTGTTGTTTGTTTGTTTTAATTTGTTTTTAATATTTATTTTTAATTACTCCTGCTGTCATTTAAACAATTTTACTGTAAAGATTTTTAAACCACTCTTATTCCTGGAGGAATTACAAACCAGTATGTTCACATCCCCCTTCCCTTGTTCTCTCATTGTGAAAAAGGAAAGTATGTTCATCACTGCATTTATAGAAGAAGGCACCATTTGCTTAAAGCTGCCATCCAAGTTCCTTGCATAACAGCTATTTAACCCACTTCAGATGAAATCTGCTCTGCAACTGTGAACTTACTAAGTACTGCATGTGTCCTGAATATTTATTTTAACTGTAAAAAGGATAAGGCATACCAGATGAACATCTTTACCACTGGATACAAAAGGGTGTGCTCCCTGAGGAGTCTGCAGTGGAAGACTTTAATTTCCTGCACTGACATTGCTAGATTTCAAAAAGGATACCCAGTGCCTCAAAGTGGGCTTCCAGGCCAGTACGGATACAGATTGGGAGTCCAGAAAACCTCAGATTCCCTTCACAGGAAAGAGCCTCTTGTGAGTTTTGGTTCTTGACTTGCTGTGTCTAGATTTGACCCTCCTCTCCAATGTGCACAATTGTGCATGTATCCACAGTCTTTCAAACGGATCATATTCCTCTACTTCTGTAAGTGGTACACTATTTTCTTTCTGTTTAACCATTCCTGGTTTCTTTTTGCAGTATTCATGGCTGCCTCCAAAAGGCAAAGCCCTTGTCTTGTGATGGGTGTAGTGCAACCAGTTTTCTGTCTCTTGGTTAGACAGGGTACACCTGAACATCTGCAAAGTTGTGCACATGTTGAGTACTGAGTGAAGAAATGTACTGAGTGCTTTCACATGGGGGTCATCTACGCATCCTGGTAGAGGACAAATGAGGTGTAAGGCTATCAGAAAGTTCTCTGGTACTAAATGAATTTATATTACCTATTTAGTAATGAAAACTATCTTGAATTAATATTGCTTAAATGCATTTTGTACTTGCAAGGATTCTTTTTAGGTGAAGCTTTTAGTTTCATTCTGCTTACTGCTGTCCTCGCTAATATTCTTCAAAAATTAGTTGATTAGTTGTCTTGCTTTTCTGGAAAAGCCTGGAGAGAGGCAGTGAAGTTTTGATGCCTCTCACATTGTGAAAGACTATCAGAATATCACATGTGAAAAACTAGCTGTGGTTTAACAACTCCACATTCATTTATTAACTACAAGCATTGTGATCATATCTTCCTTCCCTGAGATTCAGCTCTGTGGGAGGGAGACCCTGAAATGGAGTCAATGAAGCCCATGAGCATGATAGCAAAGCCAGCTGCTCGGGGTGCAGTGCTCCTCGCACGGAGAGCAGCCTGACATCCCGCACCCATAGAGTACATACCAGATCAATGGCCCCCAGCTGTTGCATGAGGTTCATAAACAACTGAAGAAAGGCTGAGCTGCACTCCAGCTCTTCTCGTCTTCCCTTTTTATCACCCAGCTGTGAGTATTCATGCAGACAGTTTTATTGATGTAGAGTTAGTACTGTTTTTGCAGGACAAAGCTCTTTGCATGTCACAGCCTCCTAATGGGTGATACTTTGCATTTAGGGATTTTGGTCGAATTCCTTTCTGTGTTCTTTCCTTCTTTCTTTCCCCATAGCCAATCTTTATGTTTATAACATCCACATTTGAAGAAAAAGTAAATTATGATTGCTGAAAACTTGCTTACTTTTAAGGTTTGGTACAGTCATTGCAAGAATGTACATGTAACTTATATAAGGATCTAATTTCTGATAACATGCATTTATTTTATAACTTTTGCATGATGCTGATATTTCCTGTGTAACGGATGGATGAACACATGGTGCATGTACAGTATATGGTGTATGGCACTATGCTGACAGCTTTTTGACATTCTAGCTGGCAGCTGATTCTTTAAGTAATAAAAAAAAAAGACACTCTTGATCCTATCTCTTCTTCTATATACTGGCACTGCAAGTGTGCAGATAGTGATAAGTATTAAATCACTAAAATGGTGTAGTATGTATTTCTTGGAAGAAGAAATTCACTCCAAAAATTATTGTTAAAAAGTAGTTAAAATTTTATCCAATGTAAGATAGGGCTAGTCTCACAGCTGAGCTTTGTAGGTGTCGAATTTGTTAATGATTTTTTTTGGTTTTCCATTGGTCTTCTTTTTTGATATAATTTTTATTTTTATTTAATTCTTCAGTACTGCTGATCCCTTTCTCAGCTGCCTTATTTCTGAGTAGGGCTCTAAGGAGGAGGCTTACATAGCAGAAAGAGCTGATAGTGGCTCCTGCCACTCCACATGGTGGCCACAGCCTTCAGGATAGGATTTAAAACATGTAATGAAAGCTCTCTATCTGTAGCAGATTAAAAAACAGGTCTTGACCACCCGGCAGAGCTGCCAGCTCACATGATCCTTACGTTGCAGCATTTTTTTGTTTGTGTTTCCTAAAATCCTAACTACTGAATACCTGTGATTGAATGAAAATTTAAACTCAGAATATAAATTTCTAACCTCCATTTTACCACTACCCATCTATATCTTCTCTGCAACCTTCTAAAATTCACTCCAAGGTTTGAAACTCTGTGTGAAAAGAAAATAATATTTAAGAGCAATTTTTCAAAACCCTGCATTAGCTGATTGCAAAATATTAACTTCATTTTAGTTCACATTTTTAGACCTTTCTCATGAATGCTTTTATAATCTTGAATTTTAAGTATATTATGGCACTGAAAAAATATGTTCACACTGCACATGGTTATTTAATCTAGTTGATGGTTATCCCATGAAACAATGAAGGACTCAAATCAAAGAGGGGTGTAAATAATACTGTTTGTGTCAGTACTGCCAGCTCAGCATTTTAAAACTGGCAGAAGACTAGTTGAACATCATGTCATCATAATGACATTTAATATCATTAACTGAGAAAGCTGGTAATTTTAACAAGTGCAATTTTATTCAATTTAATTTATGATTAATAAATGTTTTTCATATTGTCATAAGCATTGATTTGATACAGACTGGGAAAACAATTGGAATTCCCTCAGGCTCTGAATTTGCGCAGTATCTGTACTCCATACAGTGCTTCACTCCATAGCTACTTTCACTAAAATCACAAGCTTTAGAGGAAGTTTTTCCTATCAGTCTCCTAATTCCTTCACTATTGCAGCTGCAGTTACAGAACTTCAGAATTTCAAAGGGTATAGTGACAGTAAATCTGCAAAGAAATGTAGAGGCTTCAGTACAATCTAGAACATCAAGGCCATCCTTGATACTTTAGAAATGCTTTGGTATGAGTCTAGTTTTAGACTTCAAATTTCAAAAGAGTTATTTCTATTAGACATGGTTTCTTTCTTTTTTTTTCCCTACTCATTCTCTTTTTAAATTTGTGCACAGTTTCTTTATGATTCTCTATCAGATCAGAGAAGCTCTTTGATCTCTAGGTTTTACAGACTATGCACCTGGTGTTTGCTGAGCAAATTTTGGAAGTGGTAATAAACTGGAAAACATAAGGCTTAATTTTGTTTCTGTACCCTTTCTTTGGGGAGAGGGGAGGAAGGCATAAAGGTGTTTTGCCACGTTTAGAACAATTGGTTTAATTTGACTGTTGAATACCAAGTTACTGTAGGGCTTGTCTGACTTGCCACATCCTAGAATGATTCTTGAGTGCTCAGTAGAATGAAAATCGACAGTCTTATGGGTTGTGAGTTTAAAGTTTGTTGTGTTTGTTGGCTACTTTTTTTTCCTTTTTTCTTTTTTCCTGGCAGAATTCAACTGGATAAATTTTTTTCTCTCCCTTTATATATAATAGTAAAAGTATTTTGGAGGAGAACACTGAACTTTTTTACCTATCCAAGGTCTTGCAAAGTTGCTAACAAGTTTGCTATTTTCTTTCAGCTCTTCAGCTGACTGTAATTTAGTCATAACCTAAAAATCACTGTGAAGTGAGTGGTCAGTTCCTAGAAGAGGATAGAAATCAGCTGCCACTTCTCACATAACCCCGTAAGCTTCAGAACAGGGTTCTGCTATTCCCAAAACACTGGTTAAGTGTGAGACAAGGGAAAATGAAAATAGTAAAAAGCTATGGGAGAGAGAAAGAATACACCCAATTCCTTTCCTTTTTATTCTTTTCTTTCTTTGCATGTCGTCCTTTCTCTCTCTCTTTGTCCCTTTTCTAGAGTGAGAAATGTAGTACTGTGGTCAGAAAACTTAGGTAAATAGTACTTCAAAAATATCTTAGTTCTAGGGTTGAGTAAAATTTAGTAAAGAGGCTCTGATATGTAGTGTTATTAATTTCCCTCACTAGCATCATGTAAAGCTGTGGAATCTGCTAGAAACAAGCATTCTAATCCCTAAGATAAATATTTTTTAGTTCTGTAAGCAATATTGTGAATGAGAACACATGGCTGAAACAAATGGTAATAATACTCTTTTTTCACCAGGTCATATCAGCATGAAATACGTGTTCTGTCATTTATAACAATAAAGGGATTTGTTTTATTAAAGAATTGTTTATTCATACACGCTATGCAGCTGCTAATGTCAGTTTATCATTGTGATCTTGTTTTGTTCATTATGTGGCAGCTGGAGATTTGCTCTCCATGGGCTTTGCAGAGGTCAAAAGAAGTCTTTCTTGTAATTTGAAAGGCTCTATTCCTTAAAACGAGCTTGACGTCTTTCAGAACATAGTCTACTTTGCTAATATCAGACTATTCTACATAGACATGTATTTCAGATATGTTTTTTGATGAGGTGTTTTATATATATACACTAATCTTTATACATAGTGCTAAAGATGAAGATTCTTACCCGTTCTCTGTTCTGATTTTCTTGTGGACCCTTAAAAATTTGTCTCCCTTATCGAACACATTTTCAGAGTTTGGGATTTATTTTAATGACTTCTTAAGAGTGGTAAAGTGAAGCAATAGGATCAATTAATTACATGACTAAGCAACTTCATTTGTATTTTTCTTACTTGTTTTTTTCCGTATAGATTTGTACTGTAACTGACTGAAACTCACAAAAAATTAGAATGTTTCTATTTCCTCCAGAAAAGATCCACTCTGGAGGAATGACTGTGTGTGATATCAGTTCCTTTCAAAACTGGAGACATAATAAAGTGGTGAAGGATTTATCTATCTAAAATAGGAAGTGAAAATGAATCAATTTTATTATCCAGATTTCTTTGATAAGAGTCTATGAATGCTTGTGTGTAAATGCAGAGTAAACACTATTATTTTTAGAGGTTGCTTGCAAATGAGAGACAGTTTTGGTTTTGTTTAGCAAGCAGATAGAACTCCTATAATATTGTTTTACTCCTCACATTTAGGAAGATCAGAGTTTGACATATTTCTTTTTTATTTTGCCTCAAGGGTAGGAAGAACTGGAGTGAGGTCCACCGCAGTTTTGTTTTATCCAGACAGAAGAAAACATGTAGGCTGAAGGTGCTTATCTGAATGTAGCCTATAATTTTGGTGGAGAAAAGAGTGCATTTCCCATTCAAGTATTAAGAAATTGTTACTTTAGTCCAGAGGGATTTAGAAGCTGATAGGATCTGTTGTTTGCATGAAAGTAAAATTTATACTTCTTTGAAAACCTCACACTGAGTGTGTTTAAGTCAGCATGAACTGCTTTGAGATTAATTTTGGTACAGACTTGTTAGACTTTTCACAGGATTATAGCTACATGAGGCAAAGAAGAAGCTTTTCTCCTGTGTAAACCTTGATCATCATCTCTGTCTTCTTGAACTTTGTTCATTCAGCCCATTGGGGCCAAACTCTTACATGCTATAACAATTTTCAGCATTTTCCATCTCTTCTATTTTGAGTTGTTTGATTCTGTTGAGTTCAGTTGTAAGTCCTGGCGAGAGTTTTAAAGATGACCTTTATATTTAAGCTGTTATGAGGAATATGTCCTCAAGGAATTAAGCACATACATTTCAGTGTAACACTGTTGACTGAGACACTCCTCATCATCTCCTAAAATCTCTGTCTTTGCCCCCAGTTTAACTTCTAGAGAGTGAATTAACTTGGTGACCTAATGACTTAGTTTTTTAATAAACATTTGGATACAATGACATAAACCAGCAAGACAGGCTTATAGCCAATAAAAAGGTTTCTTGAGATAAAGTTTATATATCAAAAGCAGCTGGTTTTCCAAGACATGCTTCTTTCTAATTATCCCTGTTACTGGAAATCTAGACAATAAAATAATAGATATGCTATCCTATGTAATAGAATGAAAATAGACCTAAAATGTTAATGTCCTTTAACTTTGAAGAGTAGAGAGTAAAAAACTGATTTGCCAAACTTAATTAATATTTGAAAAACTTCATTAAACAATTCAATTTTATTTCCCCTTCAGCTTTAAGAATGTGAAAAAACTAGCTTATATTTTCCTGATCTTTATTCTTACTTTTAGAGAAATCATCTATTTTTCTACTTGATACACAAAGTTTGCATGAGGACAAGTATAATTTTTGTTCCAGGTCCACATTTATTCCAAGTATGTGACTACAATGATGTAAAACACATAGCAATGCATAACTTGGATTAACATTTATGGATCCTTCTTAACAATAAACATATCTTATATTTCCATTATGCACATTTTTCGGATTTTTATATGTATCATTCATTATTCCTTCAATAAAGCAATGGAGGGAACAAACAGTTTCTTTGTTGAACACCATTTCATCTGGAATGCTGAGGATACTTTTTTATTAACATTTTGTTAAATTGTTTTGTAACAGATGGCTCTAAGTCCAGTTGAAGAACATGTATTTGGAGTAAAATTGTTCTTCCAAGAATACACACATGTTATATTTTTTGGACAAATTAATTTACTATTTTAAAAAAACGTACATACTAACATTCATGACAATGATTAATCAAGTTTACATAAGAGTTTTAGTGTAACTGTAGAAGATCAGTCATGTTTATCAATCTCATGCTAATAGCATTCCTTCTTATTCCAGCTCTTTTATGTCCCTGTCTTAAGTCTTTACTCTTGTAAACTTCTCACTCATACAGTTTTGTACTCATGAGTGAAAGATTAGCAATGAACCAGACTAAAATACACTGAAGTTCTAACCCCCTTTTTCTGACTTTTTTTCTTAGTAGCTATTCAGTTTTAGTTCTTCTTGAGACTCTGACAAACTGCAAAAGTGCTGAGATTACTTTTCTGTTTTCTTTATGAAGGAGAAGGGACTTAGCAACTTATACTTCTGTTTATGAAACACTATTTTGACATGAGGCATCTCACACTGTGTACGTGTTTTTGTGTTGTATATTGTCTTTACAGCCAAGAAGTCTCCCATTACATTGTTGAGATGTCTATGGGCTCTTGAAAGTCCAAGTTCTGTACATGCTTGACTCTATCCAGAATGATGTTCTTACTGACATAATAGTGTATGTGCACATTTTAAAATTTTATGATACTGAAATGTAATGCTGAAAAAAGCACTCCTACCTTATTATCCTATTTGCTTGTTGATACTCTCACATGAACTGTATAGACAAAAAAAGCCAATAAGCTGTTTTCACTTTCTTTCATGAAGAAGCTAATCAATCTTATATTTATCCATGTAAACTGCAATTTTTAAATCAGTCTTTTAACAGGTCTGAAAGAAACCTCATCAGTTGTATACTGCCGTCCTTGAATTTAATAGGTTGATGTTAAAAAAAAGATCCCACTATCAAAGGCACTGAACCCATAATAACAGGGGATTTCAAAGGAAATCAGTGTCTTCCATCTCTGACTCAGTGAAGTACATTATACAGTACTGCTGATTTATAAGTAACAGTTCTCAGATCTTTTAACTAGATTCGTTGTGACTTGGATAACTTCCAGTATCATTGAAATACAGCAAAGAGTATCAGTAAATACTCAGTACCGCTCTTAGAAAATGTCCTCAGGAAATGATTTTAATAATATTTTTATGCTACCAGTCTGAACTATTGCTATGTGTTATCAAATAATTTCTGTGAATTAAAAATCTTAAATGTGAATGCAGCTGCTTTTTCCCTGCCTCCTACTGCTAGTATCTCACAACTTACTTGAGAAGAATTCCCATTTTTTTGTGAAAGGAGTTGTAAATTGTAGTATCATTAATACATATGAAAGTTAGGTGAAATTTGCTGTCTTCAGAAATAGTTCTTTGTCAAGGGAAAATGATTTTGTAAATAATTAGGTAAGCCCTAAACTGGTAGTCATAACAAACAAATGGAAATAAAAATATGTTTCTAATAGCCATGTCTTCTCAGCACAATTAAAGCATTGTAAACATTGTAAAACATTGTAAACAACTTTTTATCTGCCAAAACATGAGTTCAGAGCAATTATCTTCTTTTATTACAGATGACACCACAAACAACCAAAGCAGCAGTATAACATTGCTCTTCATATTTGCTTTGCGTTTTAGAGATGCCATCAACACCAAACCACGAAATAACCAAGCAATAAGCAACAGAACAGAAAAGAGAAAACAGCCTTTTAGATTTTGGTATTTAAATGAAGAAGGAAATAATTGTAAACAGTTTGGCTTAAAAATGTATTTAAAAACATTAATTAGTATTTGACTAAAACTTGAAGATATTGTACATTTTAGAACAAAAATAATTAATTTGCTTTAAAATTATATTTACTAAAAGGTTTAGTGCCTGAAGGTAAAAATAGAAAAAATTCTTTAGAAGCATAGAAATATAAAACTTAATGCACCTTTCCGGATAGGTAAGGCAGCAGTTAACCCTGGCAATACTGAGGCAGGGTGAAGTGTTCAAAGTTACGAAGATACTAGTCAGTATCTGCTGTATATGCCTCTCTGCTCTCACCATCTTTCGGCAATTTTCAGTTGTACTTCAATAGCAGGTGCTGCACTATTTAAAACAGAGCTGGAAAATTAAACCCACTCAAGCTGCTCCTTTTTTCCCCCACCCCTTCCGATAATGGAGGAACTTTCAGAGGGATTATAAATTGGAATCCCAACTTACCGAAAATCGCTATAATCACAAGCATATTAATAACAAAGAGTGTACAAAAGTGAGATGGTGTTTTATCCGCAAAAGGGTATTCACCACTGGACAAATGAAGAGTTTTCATGGCTTAATGCCTGCATCCCCTTCCACACCCCTTCAGTCCAAGGAAACAATGAGGAGCTGCATCTAGCAAACCCCCTCGGAAGCTAGATCATCCCTGTTGCACCACACACTCTCCTTGGATGTCTCCACTTTGTTGGTTCGACTCCATGCAGCTGCCTCCAGCACCAGCACCGCTCCGCTCAGCTCTGCTGGGACTGGGCTCCACACAGCTTGGCCCTGTGCCACTGCTGCTCTCTCTGGTTTCTTTTTCTCAGAGTGGCATCTTGGGCTCGCTGTTGCTGTCTTTCAGCACTAAACCACAAAAGCTGTGGTTTAGAGGAACAGGAAAAGGAACCACCAGTGGTGAAGAGGGTTTAGGCCTGCCTGGATGACCCACTAACTTTTGCTGGCATAGATCCAGGCAAACATGACCAGCTTTCCATTTCTGGGCCCGTATTTTTTTTCCCATGGAAAGCTTGCTTCCTGAGCAATGACAGGTGTGGTATTGAATAGACTGCACTAAAAGCTCCACCCCCTTGTCTCTGTAGCCAGGACAGGTCCGTATTTCCACTACAGGTTCTTGACATTGTATGTCTGGATAGTCAGTCTTATACAAAGACAAAGAAGATTCTTTCATCCAGACTTGTTAATTTGTATTCCATGTTCAAGATACATGAGCCTTCTCTTCAATTAGGAGCATAGGATGTGATCTGAAAGTCACGAGCAAAACTCACAAAATATCGGACCAGATAAACAATGAGTGCTGTAAAGATATTTTTGCAGAAATGGAAACCATCTGTAAATATTTCTGGAAGAGAACAAAAACACAACATGCAACAGAGAATAGGACAACATTCTGAGCAGGTCTAATAACATTAACCTTGCTTCAACAAGAGAGATACTGTTGCTGTGGACTGGTTTGTAAGCATTTATAATGGATAGCCATTTACAAGTGTTGTAGTTATTGGTGCTGATTTCATAAAGTGTAAATTGTGGAAAGCAAAGGCACTCCTTTTCAGTACAGAATAATTGGTTTTTACAGCACTGAATGGATTTTTACTGTTCTCATTTTGCACATTGAAATCTTCCTCCAAATAATATGTAGTGGAGGTATTTCTTTTCCTCATCCTGAGGACTGCTTAACAGTTTGCGACATTAAAAATATCTCCAGGCGCATTTTTAGCCCAGTTTCCTCAGGAAACAAGGCTTAGGCAGTCATGCTGTCTGTGTGTCTGTGTTTCTCTCACTGGTACCCTGGAGTGCCTTGGACAGTTTCAGCAAAATTTGACAGACATCGAGTTTTCAAAGATATTAAGCTCTTTCAACCAGCCTGCACAAAATGTTGCCCTGGGGCCTCATTCAGGCTCCAGAGCTGTTTGTTTGATCCATCAGAGTTGAGTTGTTCTGCTTAGGCTCACCCAGCAGCCAAGAAATAGTAACTAGCCAGGCAGTAAGCTCACAGAGAGCTGCCGGTCAGTTGGCACAGCTGCATTTTCACAGAGCCACAGTGTGTGATAGTTCTTGCTGAGCTATCAGGTTAAGAAAAAATTGATAGGGACCTGACAGGTTGTGGGTAGACTCCATGCAGAAGTACAGACATGGCTGAGTAAAACCGCAAAACACTGGGTTTTTAACCATTCTATAAAATAAATACTAAGAAAAACCCTGAAAAACCAAATAGACCCAATTAAAAAGCCTCTATAATTTTATTTGTCACAGAACTGCTTAAGTGATGAAACAAAACACAGGGTTCAACACTCACCACCATCCAAATATGTTCATAACACATCTGTTAGGAAGCACTCAGTATTTGAAAGCTGCAGAAACAGACACGCATGCCCAGAACACATGTGAGCCCGTGTGTGCATGTAGATATATATGCATACTTGCATATGAATGCACTAATCCTTGCATCTTCATAAGCTGATGAACACAGTCCATATAAAAACCCTCAAATTCTGTGCTCTTGGTATTTCCAGCACGTTCTGGCCTCAGGACACCTAGTCGCTACTCTACTAGATGGTGGAGAACAGTGTTTGGCCAGTAAGATTAGGGTCAACTCTACCAATTTTAATCAAGCTTACTGATTTGGCTTTTCTAAATAAAAATTCTGGATAAACAATGTTGTTTCTCACTAGCAGGGCTCATATTACATAATTACAACGTGAGCTGCAAATAAGCTTCACAAGGGCAGTGGTATCACAGAAACTTTCTAGTAGTTCAAGAAAGCAGCTTTGTTTCAGGAAAAAAGTCAGAAACTATTTCACAAATTTCTTTTATTGCCAAAAAATCTATTTCAAAATGTGTTAATCACTTGCCTTTGCTCTTTACCATGAATTGCTGTCTGTCTTCAGTTAAGTACAAAGTGATTGGAGCCAAATGATTTAATATTTTTGTATCATTTAATGAAAAAGGTGTATTAAAAATTAATAACAAAATTGAAGGAAAATAACCAAAACCAACATTTGAAGAGCATAAGAGAGTGGACAGCAAATGTCCTGTAAGTAATGCCAGCAGGCAGGAAATAACATAGATTAAATTCAAAGCAGCCATTCATGTCTTCAGTCTCTCCAAGAATGCTAGTATAAATCCAGCTGGCACCTCAGGTAGCTTCTCCAGCCACATCTGCCTGACGCATTTGGCTGTATCTGATACTTCTTTTTTTCTTTTTTTTTTTTCTTTTTCTTTCTTTTCTTAAGGACTGGTCTAACTGCTAGGAAAAGTATAATTCATTTATTTCAGAATTTCACAGAACAGATAATTCACCACGTGGCAACTTCTCTCCTCATCAAGTTTTTCCTACAGTTGAATGCTGAGCAGGAACAACTGAACAGCTATGACTGCCATGCTTCATATTATTTAGAGAGAGGCATGGCTGTATTTCCATCACATGTTTGTGGTTTTCCTTTTTCAGCAAGATGCCCAATCATGAGCTTGAAGAAATGCTAACTTCTTGCTATTGCGCCTAGAAGGTCCTGAACCAAAGCCAGCAGTATATCAGCAAGCAAATAGGTGTTCAATCCAGTTACATAAAGCACTTGCTGGTTAGCATCGTGCTAGTCCAAAATGTTTTCACAAGAATCTAGAAATAATTTTACACCAAAAATTACCTGGCCAGATCTCACCTTCAGTTAATTCTGCTGAATTTTGGCTTAAAATCAGGAAGGATTTGGATAACTGGCTAGAAAAGGATCATAGTCTCAAAATGTGAATCAAAACTTTCAAAAGCCTCTAAATTGGAAGTGGAGTTTTGTTACAAGCTGTCTTTCTTTATAACAACAGGACAACATGGGATTATGGAATTTAAATGCTTTGTATTTTGGTTATGTTTTTTAGCTCATGAGAGCACAAACTATTTCTCAACTTGAAATAAATGTCTTTTGTATATCTGCATGTATATGATGCAGTCATCCTGGAAAATTGTATGTAAATTCCCAGTTCAGATTTGAGTTAGAAGTGTTATGTGAAACCTCAAAATGACAACACTCTATTGCAGAAAAAAAAAAAAAAAAAAAAGAACATAAAAAAGTGCATTATCCAATCTATTTCTTTATGCCTGCACAGCATCAAGCAAACAACTCAATAAACCGTAACAAATAACAAATAAGCACAAGAGAGTACAGCTGAAATAATCCCAAAGAATTAAGGCCAAGTAATTACAGCTTCTTAGGTATGTTGACTATAAAGAAGTGTTTTCCTTGAGGGAATTTGAGGTTAACCATATGGCATACTGACCTAATCTTCAAAGGTACAAGAATGGGAGGCTTTGGATGAAGCATGGCATTGCTGTAATTCTGTGACACACAAGAACAATTTATGTAGCTCTGTAGATAATTGGGTAGTCTTTATTATTGAAGTAGTTGTGTAAGTTAATATTATGGCCAACATTCAAGCATAATGTTTTAGGATATAAACAGAGGAGTAATAGAGCCAGGAAATCAAGTTGCCTATGTGGAACAGTGATTCACTGCAGTATGAATCACTTGTGTCTAAAGACAGAACTGGTCCTATTTGTGTTGTGCGTTGTGTCAATATTTCCATGGCAAATCATTGTTTTCAGGGCTTCTATCCATGGAAAATGGATTTTAAATTAAAACTGGTACACAAAACACCAGGCCAACAGCACAAGTGTTAATTACTGGGAGTTATAAGTGTTTTCCCATATAAAAGCCATCTGGGTCATTTGTATATATTTTTCAAGGCAACATTGATTTTGAAATGAATGTTTGAACCATATTCATATTTTGTGAACTTGAGAGGAAAAGGTCTGTGAATTTTACTGTCTTTCATTTTTCCAGCTTTTATATTATTGTTCATTCTTTCCACTACCTATTCTTTGAATTCTTACTACTTTGTACCACAGGCATTTTTGGTTCAGGATTTGTTTAACTACAGGTGGAAACCCAGTTGACCTCTGAGAAAATGATTACATAGTCAAACAATAGCAGACTTTTAACTCCCAGTATGTTCCTTGAAATGGGACTTACATTTATGGTTTGTTTTCTAAATATTTCATAACAAGTAAGATGAAAATTTGGGTTATAAGTGTTTTCAGTTTAAAAGTATAAAAGGTTTTAATGAAAACTTCATGATCAGAGCAAAATCTTTCCAAGTAATGACAGTACACGAATAATTCTAGATTTCCCAAACAGACAGTATGAACCCAAGTGTCATTGGTTTCTGTCTGGCATTTGACAGGGATACTTTAAACTTCAAGTGTGACAAACTCTGACCTCTTCAGCAAAATTATAGAAATGGAGGTGGAGGAGATATTTTTCTGTCCAGTTCGGGAGATGGATAAACTGGATACTTCTATGTAAGCCCCGTTACCTGTGTATCAAACATCAGTAATATATCTCTATAATTTGAAGATTTCCCACCATGAAAGTGATCTTTTTTCTGAACTCCTTTTCTCCAGATTTTAGTGCTTTGGGATGTATATGTATGTATTTCATTACCAGGCACCTACCTTGAAATAAGTAAGGCTGCCTGACACAGTTTGGCAAAGGGGGAGGAATTTAATGAGTGGTCACAAAAATTAATAGTAGTAGGGCATCATTATACCTTCTGTGAAGCTTATTTACCCTAGAACATTCTATCTTGGAAGTACCTAAAATGTTCTGGTCTAGCTCAATATGGGGTTGCTTTTTTTTTTTTTTGGCACAATGCAAAACAGCTAGGTCAAGTTATAAAAGTTTTTTGCTAAGGGGAACTTTTACCTCTGAAGATATGATGGAGTTTAGACACTTCTTGCTTTTTCAGATGTCAGGAATTATCTTTTCATTCATAATTATACCCATTGTTAAGGTAAATAAAATTACCACCTCACAATTATGACAATGTCCATGAAATTAATAACACCACTTAAATTATCTTTAAAGTGTGTTTAGGATAGCAAATGCAAACTCCATTAAGTATTCAATATAATATCAAATCAGAAACATAATGCTGTTTAATAAATAATAAGGACACAAGATGATGATGATGATGATTATTTAAAACTTTCTTAGGAATTACTTGCACTGAGGTCAATACTACAACACACTGTCTTAATATTAAGAGCTTTAACGCTCCCCTCCCGCCTTTTTTTAAGTTTTTGGGTTTTGTTAAATTAAAAGGACAACTCAGAATGACTACATAACTGTGATGACATCACCTTTGACACCACCTGTTACACATGCAGTAATCTTCTGTCACTTGTCTCATGAGAGTTTCTTCTTTCGTAAAGAAATGTAGCTAATACCAAGGGTTATAAAGAGTTTTAAAGATCTGAAGTCCAGCTTTTCTTTTTAATAGGGTACAGAGACCCTAATTTGAAGTTGGAGATTTTCAAAACTTCCTTTTTAGAATTTGAATAATTGTGTTTAATGTCAGGAAAAAAATTATATATTGCTACCACAAAGTATTCTGGTCTAAAATTTAGAAAGAAGATTAGGAGTTCCTTCTAAAAAACCTTTTTCTGCATAAAGTAAATGTGGTGAACTTCTACTGCCACTTCTCATTTTTGTGGAAGAAATTTTGTTATCCTGGCTTTTTGTTTTTCTTTTCCTCTTCTGGCCTAAATTTAAAAGTATGAATTTAGGTTTTAACCTGAAAGTACTCAGGGAAGACGATGGAAAAAATCATCACCCTTCCACTTCTTGGAGTGGAAGGTTGCTGACAACAGTGCACCAGCCTACACAAAATAGGAGTGAGAAACAGATGGGAATAAAGATCATAATCTTGTTTTCCTCTCCATATGACTCACAAGAATAATTCCTTGTGTGGGTGATATGTACTTCATTTGAATGGATGTGACATTTCCATTTTGCCCTTGCAGCCCAGCAATCAAGAGCTATGCATATGTCACAATTCTTCTGACTCCAAGCAAGAAAGAGGTGGTCAAGATAAAGGGGAACCATTAAAGGTCTTGGGTTTCCTGTGGTATACCCACATATGCACTGTGGAGACTGTAAGAAAATATTTCATACCTCCCATTGTCTTTACTTTTCCAAAAGCGGAAAGTTTTCTCTGAAGTGTCAGTGGATTCATTGTCTGTGGCACAGGTTATCTGAGTGCTTCTGCAGGGGGATGTTGCTCTGCAAGACTTTAGCAGAAGTCTCACAAGAGGTCATTCACTTTCACTGGGAGCTTGCTCCAACACTTCATTGTCTCATTTGATTATTTCATTCTTGAAGCTGCCGAGTGGAATTTCGGCTAATGCTGACAGAGAGTTTAGCAATAGTTCTTTGCCCACTGCACTCTGTGGCAAGGCAGGGATGCAGGAGCTGTCAGTATGCTTGCAATGTAGTACGATTTCTTTGTTTTAGAAGGTTACTGCCATTAGCAGAAAACACCCTCAAAGGTATGCGTGTTTCTTGCCATCCGTAGGTGTTGCATTCAGAAATTTGCCTGGAGCTTGGATGTGTCTCTTTAGTCAAAATTAGAAGAGTTTTATACTATATTCATCAAAACATGGCTTTTCTTAAATGACGATTACAAATCTATTACAGATGTCAAAGAGCAGCAGTTGTCTGCTCAGCTGGAAACCAGGTATTCAATAACAGCAGCCCCTGTGATGTGGCTTACTGTGCATAAAAGGAAACAGGCTTACTGTGCATAAAGGTGAAAGATGATTCATAATGTCAGCCTAACAGGCTCTTGAATCAGCTGAGATACATGAAAGACTAAATACCTTCTGCTTGTATGCTGCAAGGAAGGATCTGTTAGATGAATGTGCACCTATTAAAGGATTTAGTAATATCTCCACCCTTAGAGATATCAAAAGCCTGTCTGGACACAGCCTTGAACAATCTGTTCCAGCTACCCCTGTTTGGAGCAGGGAGGTTGGACTAGTTGATCTCCACAGGTCCCTTCCAGGCTCAACCCCTCTGTGATCCTTCATATTAACACCTATGTGATAATGTGCAAAGACCAGTTAAGCTGGGTGCCTTTCCTTCCTCAGCCATATCCCAATTGCTAATTAATCTCATTTAGGATGCTTACAAGAGTAAGAAAATCAAAATTGGTTCAATGCCAGCTTTTTTCCACTTTTTGTAGTTCTGAGTCCAGAAGAAAGCAAATTAAAAATTGCTTTTACTCCCAAAGAAGTAAAAATGCTTTATTTTTTTTCTTTTTACCATTTTATGTAATTTATTTCCTGTCAGTAGAATGATAATTTTATTAGTCATAATTCAAATAACTTCTCTATATTGCCATGCTTCTTTATACAGAGTTCAGTAGCAGAATTAGCAGATTAATTTTTGATAGTAAGCAATACTTGCCCCTGAGCCACTGGGAGTCGCACTTAAATCCTTGTGAATCTAGAAATAGGAGACGAAAAGTGATAACTCTTTTTCATTTTTGAAGTGTCAGTACTAAAATCTCAACATGAAAAGCTCCTGAGACATGAAATTTTATACTTGTGTATTTTCTGGGTGAAAAACATAGCGGAAGTCATTCTGGCTTTTTAATAATTATCTCATTTTGAGCTCAGTGCAGCTTGTTTCATAGTAATTAAAGTACTGGGAGTTAAAAATTCAATACAGAGACCGTAGAATAAATAGAATTGAACTTCACACTCTGCACATACTGAATTGCACTAGGTAGTTGGCGTATTGTTGTTCCTAATATTTGGTTTTTTTCTTGGTTGTTCTCATCCAAATGGCATGCAGGCTCCTCTTCTAAAGATTATTGTTCCAAGCTGTGAGTTTGGAGGTTTGCATGTTTGTATGTAGCTTATGAAGAGTATCACATTGTGGAAAGACACTGGTATAAATATTGTAGGCAATGGAGCTGGATAAACTTTCATAAAAAAGAAGCCAAATGGCTGGTTTCATTCGTGTATCTGTTTTGGTTGTTTTTTTGGTGGTGGTGGTTTTTTTTTTTGTTTTTTGGTTTTTTTTTTTTTTTGGTTGTTTTTGGTTGGTTGGTTGGTTTTATTTTAAATTTTTTGGGGGATTTTTTTTTAAGTTTTAGTTATCAGTGTTTTGGTTTTCTAAAATAGTTTTATTTTTTTAATGCAGATTTTTTGCAATCCAAGGGTTAAATCAGAAACCACAGTCTTTGACTACAGTGTCTCCCCAACCCTGCATCCATTAGAAGACTTTGAACTCAATTCATGTCTGCAATCCTCCTTCCATTACAAAGTAATGTCAAGATCCCTGCAAAGACTGTGCTCTGTTTAATGTCTTATTTGTCATCTAGTTAAATCCTACTGTTTGACATTTAGAATTATCTCTAATAGCTTTGCCACTTTCCTAGAATCTTTGTCCCCATTCAGCATAGCTGTTGTATAATCTTTACTAAAATAGTATGCCTGGAAACAAATAACATATATGTTACATAGATTTTGGAATTGTAAAAGGCTATGTAAACATCAAGTCCGTGGAGATTCAATCATGTTATTTCAAGTGTAAAGAAAAGAAAACAGATGTCATACACGAAACTTAAACTATCTTAATCATAAACAGAAAAGATTAAAAGAAGGGAGAAACTAGTGGTTGCTGTTAGTCTTATTACAATCAACTTCAAGATTACTTCTCACAGTTCTCCCTTTTTCAAAATGGAATTTAAAAAACAGCTGGGACAACCTGACGTCTTCCCTTTTCCACTCTGAAGAAACCCAGTTCTTTCAGCCTTTCCTTACAGGAGAGGTTCTCCAACGCTCTGATCATCTCTGTGTCCCTCCTCTGAACTCACACCAATGGGTCCATGTCCTTCCTGTGCTGAGGACCCCAGAGCTGGATGCAGTGTTCCAGGTGAGGTTTCACCAGAGCAGAGTAGAGGGACAGAATCTGTAGCCCTTCCCTTGTCCACTGATGGAGTCACTGCATCATTCAAGGCCACGAGGTTGGTCAGGCAGGACTTGCCCATGATGAAGCTGTGCTGGCCGTTTTAAGTCATGTCCCTGTCCTTCATGTTCCTTAGCATGGCATCTATGTCTTGTAAGTAAAAAATAACTTTCCCTAATATGTAATTATTAATATGAATTAAGGGAATAATTTCCACTACACTACAGGCTTGTCTGTACGGTAGTAGCATTAATCTGACATTCAGACTAAACTTCCATCTTTGAGATCAGTCATTTAAATTGTATGCTGCTTTACTCCGCAAATTAGAGCATTACATTTCTTACGCTCAAATGTCATTATTTAGATGGAGAGTTAACTTTTTTTGGGTCAGAATTTATTCTGTTTGCAATTTTCTGGAAGCATTTGGCACACAAATTCATTGCTACTTTCTTCAGGGAACAACGTTGAATGAGGTGTACCGTTCTCCTTCCCTAACCTCCAAACGGTGCTTCTGATTCTCTGCCCCAGTATACCAAGTCCTTGCCTGTACCTCTCTAAATCTCTGCGGGATAGCATTGCAAATGAAATTATCTCTGTTTGAAGTGTAACAGGTAAACTTAAAAGAGTCATCAATTAGCGAGCATACCTATAGTGGTGGTGAGGGATTCAGCATCAGGGGCATTCTGGCTTCTTGCTGTTGTTTGCACTGGGAAAAGCTCTCTACCTGGGGTTTGTACCTACTGACATTGCAATGTACAGACATGGTGGCAAAGCATTCACTGTAACAAAATGACAGTCAAAATGCAAAGGAGAAGTACATTTTCCTGTGTTTACACAGGAAACAGGAGTGGCCAGAAAAGAGGACATAAGTCTACATCATAATACATCAAACTGGTTCTGACATGGATAAGGAAAGCCATGTCCTTAAAACCTGTTGCACTCTTCCATGGGTGTACCATCTACAATTAGCAGGATGACAAGGCCTTCTGAATGACAGAAATTGCCCCCTGAACCATAGTGAGATGCTTACACCAAAATGACTAGAAAGATCACAACATGTCTGTGAATGAATGCTTTCAAATAATCCTGGCATTTCTTTTCCTAGCTGAAATCTCCTGTTGACTAGTTTATCTATCAAGGTAGAACTTAAACACTGATGTCAATGGAAAAAAATTCTTTAACCTGACATTTTCCTCAAACTGGTATTTGTGGCACTGTCCTCTGCTACCCATCCTGGTATAGAGGTTTGTAATTTTATTTACGTTTTTGCTGATGGCAGTGACTGATGTTATAAACAAAGTCTGTTCCCAGATTAGCCAGTGAAAATCAAGCCCAATTGTCAAGTCAAGAGGGTGACTGTACTGATGGTGACAGACTCAGCATCACAGACAGGTATGGGGTAAGTCCCCACCACCACCATGCTAGCAGAGAATGAACACAAGCAAGCAGGGCCACAGGTGAAAATTTTGTGGCAAATGCTGTGTAAACACCTAGTTATATGCTCCAGCTAATTAATTCAAAATACATCTACTCCAGATTCAGTTTACATTACCTAATGATCAAGCAGTGCAAATATCTGATATTAGAGACCACCAGATCTTTTTAGGGGTGGGAGGGACAAGGCTGTAATGCATTTTCTGTATCTTAGTTTCAATGTTTAAATCAATTTTTAGCAAACATTTGAAAATTTCCTGCTAAATGCTTTTGCAAACAGCCTGCTAAACTGTGGTGACTTGAGCATTGCAGAAGCCTGTGTATGATTGCAAGCGCTCTGAATAATCTATTTTTGGTGGTACTGTGGCATGGAAGCTGGACACGTTTCTTTGTTTTGAATCAAATACTACATATGGAGATAAGTAACAGTAATGTAACAGACGTAAACAGATGTAAGTCTTCAAACTGCCTGAGAACTGACAAAAATGTAAAGGATGAAAGAGAACTACAAACTGAGAAAGAAAAGGTGAATTAACACATTCTCTCCATTACAGCTAAGAATGCTCCAATTGTGTTGGGGTTCAATCCAGGACACGTGATGTTAGAGAAGTGTCTATATGTAACAAAGGAGCAAATGTAGCTCCTGCTGCTCAGCATTTTTCAAAGTTTGCTTTATATCCCTGGGCACTGCTATTTGTATTCCTGGTGCAATACAGTAGGAAAAGTACCATGAAATGTTTACAGAAATTGTTCCTAGGGAACTGCTTTTGGACAAGGTGGCATGAGGTTCTACAAGTTTACTGTAAAGTTATTGAAAGGGTATATTTACTACTCAAAACGTCATGTTGACTCTGAAAAACACCAAGTGCAAACTAATCAACATTATATTCTGTATAGACTACCAGAAACTGTATGGAAATGCATTGTTTCCTACACAGAAAACTGCAAAACACAGTCTGTAAAATAACAAACCTATGTGGCACAATTTACTCAAATGCCTTCACTTCCTGTGCCTTAAAGATGAGTTTGAGAGACTAAAACTCTTTGTTACATTGTGTTTGACTCGGGAATGGGAAACACATTGTAAAGCTGAGATTTGGGTTTCTTTCTTAGACAAAAAAGCTAAACTCCTTGCTCAAGTTCCCTTCTGGAACAAAAGAAATTCCAGCCCAACATCCCTACACGATTGCAGCTGGCTGGCAAAGATGCCTGTAGTAGACTTGGTCTCTGTATGCCCCATACCTTCCCCTCCATTCAGATGCACAGCAAAGCCAGGACGTGTCCCAGAAACTACAGTGCATAAAGCATCCAGTGGGAAACACAACCTACCACCAAGCCCTGAAAGACTGCACATTCTCCTCTGTGTCAGAGCAAAAATACACTAACCTGCTAGTCACTCATATATGACTGAGGGCCACAGAGCTGGAAATCTACCTAAGATTTCCCAGTGTTGGGAATTTTTTGACAAATGGTACGCCCACCCTATAACAAAACCAGAGTAATAAAACTCAAGCTATGCTTTGTGTATACTTTATCTTAACAGATGGTAAATTGCCATCTCTTAAGGGATGCTGATGTCTTCAGGCTAGCAGGACACCAGTTTGCCATTACAGTTAGCATGAGGCGAAAGCAGAACAGAGCAAAAATATCTGGCGGCAGCTCTCAACCTGGTGGGGACATATAATTTCTTCAGATTCACTGACTCTTGCATTAACCCAAGCCCTACTCTATTATCACAGGTGTTCAGCCATCCCCTATGCATCTCTGGTTGCCTTATTCCCATTATCTCAGTTTACAGAATAGTGAAATACCTTTGGGTTCTAAGTTTGAGTCTAAGGGTAGGCATTAGGACTTCCCTGTGGTCCTTTCCTTCAATACTTTTATTTTGCTGGAAGTAACTTGTTGCATCTTATCCTGCTGTGACGTGACCTGTCAGGACACAGCAGCAGACTTAGGCTCCTAATTACCCTTCCAGCCCTCAGGAGAGCTGGCATTTGGGTTGTGAAAGGGATCTTTTGAGCCACGAAAGGTCTCTGCCATCTCTAATATTAGTTAAGTGCAACACTGCAAGCATTCTGCTTTGCTGAGTAGTGGGCAATGTGAGGTATAAAGTAAGAGCAAGAATATGTGTTAGCTACAAATGGAGACTTTATTGCAGAGCTCTGGCCCTTCATGTTAGATTTGCTCATTTAGAAAGCATACGTCAAATCATCAAAACATTTTCCTTTCTCTTTTCAGACCATCTGCATATAATGCCTGTATATAGCAACTTACTTTTCTGAAAAGTAATGAATTAATTATATGTATAAATTGTCTATATAATGACAATGGTTTAAAAAAAATTAAACCATGTGCATTGGTCCATTTCCGGCACATATTTTACCCATCTCTAACTTTTAATCTCTTAAATAGCTGTCTTTTGTACAAAAAAAGCCCTAGAATTCTCAACAATTCAGTCTTTCTCTTCTTGTAAGTCCTTCTTCTACTCTCCCCCCTTTCTGCACTCCCCTCTTTTAATGGGACACTACTATTTCTGAATAGTAAATCTCAGTCTGCTTTCAAAATGCATTTCTTGCTTACCTGTTAAAGACAGTTTTGCTGACAGTAGAGAGGAGACAGGCCATTAACAAGCTTCCGATGAAACACTCTACTTCTGTCTAATACTTTTATGGCTATTACTCCTGTCCAACACAAGGCCACTCTGCTATCTATGACTTCAGAACAAGAGTGACTCAGAGCATAGGTCCCAGGCTTATTTCTGCTTGAAAAACAGCTCTGAAGTGTGTTTTCAGGATCATGTACTGCTCAGTACAATAATTTGCAGAACTGCTGGTATGTCAACCCTGTCCAGTCTTCTGGGCCATCAATTTTATATATCTTTAGTCAGATTAACCAGTTTCTGTTGAAAACTCCCCTTTCTTCAGCTGTCCCTGTGAAGAGCCTAGAAAATCATTTTAGTATAGCTTGTCTGATGTTCCACGTCTCGTATTCTCTTCGTACAAAGTATTTCAGTCAAACTAATGTCAAACAATGCCGTACCAATTGAAAAATTTTCCAGATGGAGAAGGGAATGTTTGGTTGTTTTTATTTCCTTTTAAAGTGCATTTATTGATTTCCAAGAAAGCATAATAAAGTCATGTCTTCATTCAGATTTGTGACCTGAATAAACATTACTTTTGTAAGACCTTTTTTTCAACATCTACTGTCCGGAAATATTAATGACAATCAATGAAATCATTAAGTTATAAAACTTCTTTTTGCAAATAATTTTTCAAAGTTCTGTGATGAGTTTGCTCTGAACAACGTAGTCTGTTTCTTTGTCTGTTTCTTTTTCCCCAGTCTATGTGAGACTGTGAGATGCACAAGTTATTGTGATGAGTCTTGAAGCACTTCTAATTTAAATAGAGTGGGTTATTGAATTGACATGGCATGGCCATAACCTATATTATTGACAGAATGGATGGGTTCATTTTTTTTTAAGGGGAAAAAAAAAGGCTTTCACATGAAAAGGACCAAAAAAAAAAAAAAAATTGTCTACCTGTGTGTTCCCAGGATTTAGAAAATAAGAAGGACAATCCATTCTGATATGTTCTGTAGATCTGGGAATTTTCCCTTGAGACTTGTTGGAAGCCATTCATTTAGGCAATCACTGAGTGAAACAAAAAATCTATATTTTTAAGATGATATAGGATAAAACTCTCATTTGGCAAAAAGAGAAATGCAAGATTTTAATGAATTCATAACCTCAGAGTAAAAGTAAAAATTCACGATGAAATGAAAACAGTAAAGGACCTGTGTGAGAAATTCTGGTTGTATAGAGAAAATAGAGCAGAATCCAGAGTACACATATATTTGTAGGCAACATGTTAAAGAAGTAACTCATTAAAGACAAATTTGCTCCAAATCACAAAATCTACCAATAACTGTTAAAATAAACAGAAGACTGCTCATTGAAAACCATTGAAAAAACCTTACCCTCTTGAATTTATTAGATTAAAGGGATTAATTAATGATCTATTCAGTGTCTGAGCAGAGAAGTCTTATCTTTTTTTGCCTGCACTTGCACACTAATGTTGATTCTAATTAGGTAAGGTTCATAAAACTGAAACTAAACTAGTTTTCAGAGCTTCTGTACCTGCAATAGCTGACCTTTAAAAATCTTTCTGAAGGTTAACATAATTCTGAAGGTGTTTCTAAAATATTTTTCACACATCTAATGTGACTTTAAAAACTCGAGCTTTTGACCTTTATGAACATATCAGGAAGACTGATGAGAAGTTACACAAGCAGGAAAAAAAAAGAGTGCAAACTTGTTATGAGTAAATACAGACTGGAAATTATACTTCTAAGAATTCAAGGAATAGGATTTTGGAGGAATTTTCCTGCAGGGATAAAAAGGAACAAGTTATTTTTAAGTGTAGGTTTATACTCTTGCGGAGGACAGGACAGAAGAAGATTATTTGCAGTAAAAAGGGTCTAGACTTAATATTCCAGGAGGGTCTTTCCAGTTTTATGTTCTTACATCACGTTAGAGAAAACTGCAAGCTGTTGGAGTGTATGATTTTTATTAGGCAGTTGCTGAAGCCCCACACAGGAACAAGTGTTAAGTCCTTAACCCAAGGGAGTCCGAGTTTGGTTTTGAGAGGAATAGTACTCAGCACATTACACAGTTGGAGCTAGTGACTAAAATACTCAAAAATATCGAAGTTACATGTGCATTTTCAAGAAATTGCTACTTAGCAGCTTACAACCCACTCTCTTAGATAAGTAATATGCTGCTAGAAATATAACTTATTTTCTTAAATCATCTAACTGCTTTAGAAATATGTACTCATTAGCTTCTCTAAGTGCATCATCAGAGAAACATTAATTAAAAAAAAAGGAATATTTTATTAAGGGCTGGCAGAAAATGATAGAGCCATTCTGGGGTTTATGATTCAGCATATGACTTGATACAATGTTTCAGCTTATTTCAGTATGTCTAATTAAACTGGATAATTCTGAAATATAAGTTATCTATTTTACCACAGTGCAAAATTGCTACATTTGAATGAAGAGCACTACAAATCTGTAAAATACTGGTCACTTTTGCTGTTTCTGTATTTCTTAGAGTAATCAAAGCAATGTATCAAAATTTGTTACTGTTCTGACATTGCTGGTTACTATCTGTTATTTTTTAGGCTAGTTTTGAAGTGAAATTTTAACGTAAATGTTGTTGGTTGTTTTTGTGGTTTTTTTTTTTTCTGACAATGTTCCGGACGTTGCAGCTCAGCGGACGCTGCAGCTCAGCAGACCTTCGCCACATTTATATGCTTGAAGAGCACAGCTCATGATTCTTAATTGAATTTATGGTTAGGCAAGGTATGCTTTCTACGAGGAAACTGTGGGGAAACACAGGTAATCAAGCCAGGTTGCAACCTTGTATAAGTCCTTAATTTGGTATAGCCTTGACAAGGCAGCAAATAAATAGTGTATCAATATTTGGCTTTTTTCCTCTGAAAAGATCTATTTCTTGTGAGTTTCACTGAGCTCCTTCCCACCCCACACATCTGAAGGAGAGCAGTAGAAGCCCCAAGGAACACTTCCTCTTGGTTTCACAGCATAGTTCTATCTTCTGTGGACAACAGCTGGCAATTAATCACAAAAACCCTGGTCCTATCCAGACGCATTTATATTCCAGGTGTTCTTCTGAAAATCTAGGCTGTGAATGAGATTATGTCTGCTTTTTTATGTTGCTTGCTCTCTTGGCTTTACAGCACAGTACCCCCAAGTGGCCTGTTTAAGTCAGAATTCAAACATAATAGTTCACTGATGGGTTTTTAATGAACAAAGCTGAAACTAGACTAAGATTAAAAAAATAAAGAGGGTAGCAGGGAGCATTTCAAAGAATCCTATGTAAACAGAAATCAGCTCAGCGACCATGTCAGAGGAAATGAGTGTTTTACTTAAAATCACTCAGAAGACAATCACCCAAATTGTCACTTTGCAATGCCTTTCAGTGGCCTGTGATCTTGGCTCATGATTTTGCTCAGAGTGTCTGTAAAATGGCAACACTAATCTTTGGAAGTAATTTTTCCCCCTTCATGGAGGTTTTGTGTGATCATGAGCCAAGAAGGACTGGGTAGAACTCAAACTTGTTCTCGTGTTTATCACATGGCATTAAAAACAGCTGGGCAAATGCTAGACTAATGACAGTGACACTGAAAGGATGGCAGAAAGGAGAGGAAAGGGGAGAGGGAGCTTCACCCATGCCGTTTTTTAAATTGGCAGTTTCCCTAGTTTTTATTCATGAACTAAAATGTAGTACATTTTGTACTGG
Source organism: Ifrita kowaldi (assembly GCA_013398055.1). Lineage (NCBI taxonomy): Eukaryota > Metazoa > Chordata > Aves > Passeriformes > Cinclosomatidae > Ifrita > Ifrita kowaldi. The sequence continues at coordinate 34,556 of VZRS01013534.1, forward strand.
AAACTTCTGCTTCAAGTAGCCAGTCAGCTTGTTGAAGTAAAAACTCTCTGGACAGTTGTCATCGGGTGTTTTGATTGAAACCACGTTGTTTTAAACAGATGTGGGATCATATTCTGCAAGGACACAAGTGCTGAACAGCCTCACTGAATTCAGTCGCAGGTGAAGTCATACTGCTTGGTATCAATCAGGGAGTGTGCAGCTCTTCCTTCAACATGCAGCCTTCAACATGTCAGAGGAACTGGCTCCATAATTGGCTTGGGGCTGCCGTGGATGCTGAATACACTCTTGCTGTAGTCTTTACTCACAGCCCAGTGAGAGTTGTTCTGGAATGCTGAATCAGATGATGAATGAACATTTGTTTTAAGGTCTGGCTGGTTTATGTACAATGATAAGGATGTTTTCATCTGATTTGTTTCTACCACTAGCATAATCCTTACATAAAGGCTAAATACTGCAGTCATTCTATCTTTCACCATACTATGGTAGGATATCACGCCTTGAACTGAGGTTTCTGGGATATATCTCTCAGTGAGCAGTGGCAGTTAATTCACCTAAATGAAAGACAATCGTGACAGCAAACAAAGGATTTCATGTCATATGATAACTTCAGGATTTTTTCTCTTGTTTTCAAATATGAAATATATGGTACTGTATGTGTTTGGGATTTTGTGTCAAAGACCGATTTTACCTCATTGAACATGACAGCTGAATGATACTGCCAATTAAAATACCAGGTTAAGATAAACCACATTTTGTCAGAGTCCACGTGGTGGTTTATACAAGAACTAATACATGGGGTTATATTGGTATTTCAAAAGTGATTCCAAAAATGGCTGGATGGAATTACAGCAGCAGTAGTTACAAGTTAACCACCAACTTACATTTTGGATTTTGTTTCTTTTTCACCACGTAATTATTTCATTAAATAAAAAGAAAAGAAAGAGAGAAATTAAAATAAAATTGATTAGTTAGGATTTGAAACATTACTACACAACTCTGAGTGCTTAAGGGTCTTCTGTTAAGGGCCACAGTCAGAAAACTCTCACCACCTTCCCAACAGCAGCAGTTCACCCAAAGCCAAGGCAGTGTGGCTTGCATGGGGTCCCACCAGCAGAACTTCCGAATCTGCATCTCCATTTTTAGAAAGATACACTAGTCTAGAAACCTTATTACCCTCTGACAGTAATCATGATAATTGTAATGAAGTGCCATATGGTAGATTAAAGAGCAAAATAATGAAATTACATGGGGAAGGGATAATCTACCCTCTCAATTAGTTTTATTGTTAATAGTGTTACTGATTATATGCTGCCAACATGCACATGAAAGGAAGTCATATGCCCAAGGGACTTACAGTCTTACAGACCTATTCTTGCTTACTGCTGTATATGACTGTACACAGGTATATATGTACCAGCACTGAATGTATTTTCTGTTTGCCCATTGACTAAGGTGCTGAAAATTGCAGTTGATTCAAGAGAAGCATCCATCCATGTCAAATGCAATTCTGACAGAATAATTAAGGTATACAGTCTGTGAGTACTAACTAGTAATAGTATCTGTTTAAAAAATCCATGCAAACCGAATCACAAGAATATTGACCAACATCAAATTGTAGATTTGAACATCTGTTTAATAAAAGAAACATTTTAAAGTAGTCCTGTGACTACACATTTCAACTATTCAGATAATGCTTTTTTTTTCTTTTCTAAATCACTTGTTTTTGCTGATTAACTTCCTGAATTCAGATATTATTACATGTTTTCTACTTTTTTCTAATGTCACCTTTCTGCTATTGGATAGTTTTCCCTCTAAAGTCCTATTAAACCAAGGGATAACTGTATAGCTACTCAGATGTTAGCTATTCATGTTTACCTTATTATTAAAAACTATGAAGATTACACAATTTTGATTGCTAGTTATTTGGGGGTTGGATTTTTGTTTGTTTGTCTTTTTATTGCTCTGTGGACTAATTAGGTCTGCATAAAATATATTTATGCATCAGAAAAAGTATAGCCTTTCAGCTTTTTTAAATCACTCCTCTTATTTTTGTACAATTTCAAAGAAGTCCAGGTAATTCTGTAAATGGAATTTGATCTAACTAATGCTATTTCTTCTTTAGTACTCTGTTACCCAGGTGTGCATGAGGCTGACAAAATATTTCCTTGCATTTTCTAAAGAAAACCTAGAAGTGGTAGGGCAGCCAAACCTTAAATTTCTGAATATCGATTTTCAGGTTGAAGGTTAGGGTTTCTGCAAATTACATCGTCTTGTGTATCACAATTTGAAAGTGAATGCTGCATATTATGTCCTTTAAACACAAACTCTTCAAGAGAATAGTAGTGTAGAAGCAACTATTCTCTCATGTTGTAGCTTTTATGCATGAACAATCCAACATAGTTCTGCTCATTAAGGAAAACAATAAGCACTTACTATGAGGTAGGACTGTAAAAGCAGAGAAAAGTTGCTCTGTCACAGAGGAAACTTGAGTATTCCATAAAGACCTTCTTTCCATTCCATTAAGACCTGCTTAAACAACAGATTCCAAAGATACCTGACTGTTTTCATTCTTAGTTTCCATACTTAGAAAGCCCTGTGAATAATTTTGGTCTATCAAGAAACTTTTTCCCCTTTTTCTTCAATCTTCTTTTTTATTTCTAAGTTTTCCTCCTCTGGAACATTGCATTGTCTTATGATGACCTTTCTTTTGCTAAAATCCTCAGTCATTAATCACTTCTTATCTGAACTATTGCTATTCCCTCTTCATAGTCCTTTTAAATCCTTACTATCTCAGCTTCAGGAAGACTGAAGTATCATAGCCATAGAGTTCTTTCTATCCAGTAAATACCACTACATCAGATACATCGTCCAGACCATTCCCTAGCTTTCTACTTAAACTGATCTTCTAATCAACTTCACAATGGAGTTTTTCAAAATGTTGATAAAGTATTTAAATTATTCTAATTCACTAAAATAACTTGGTGTCCAACTACACCCAACTTTACTCTCCCCTCTTGTTGCCTTCTCTGTCTCTGCTCCACCATTTGAGCAGATTACTAATGTCTTATTTGAGCCAAATGAAATTCTCTATCTTTGTGGTATCTCTGTGACCAAGTAAATTTAAATCTCACATTTAAATCTCTCACTTTATTTTAAGGTTAAGTTGTTTGATTTTGTGTAAATCCATTAATGATACTGCTTTATACAGAACTGTATTTCAGAATTTGCCAATACAGGACTGCAGAATAAAACAAGAAGATAATACCATGTAATTCAGTAATTTTTTTCATTTTATACTAGAAAACTCAAGCTGACGTGATTTCAGTGCAGCTTTTGTTTACGTGAGTCACCCCAAAACAGTCCACAATACTTGTTCTTTTTAATCCCCTAAATTAAAAAGGGAGTGTACATTAAATACATATATGTAAAAAGATAAAATCTATAGCTACATGATGAATTTGAAAGTTTTTAATTCTATAAACCATTCTGATTAACCGAAGATTTAAGCAAAATAATACTTGATTTTTTAAAATTATTTTTAAAAAATCTTTAAATCAAGATATGAAACAAAGTTGATGAAAATGCTCTGGCATGAAGCATTATAAAAGTTGTGAGAAATGCTTTCTAGAAGGCAAAAGAAAAAATTAAATAACGAAATCAAATAAAATCCACATTAGCTTTTTCTAGTACAAAGGAGTTTGTGACTAAAACCCTTCCAAGCTGAGTAAAAACCATTTCTCTTTTCATAAAAGCATCCAACCTTTGTAAGGCAATGGGGATATTGCATTTTCTGCCTGAAAAAACACAGGTATGACAGTCAAAGTGACCTCATACTGCTCCTCATAAGGGAAGCCTTAAATTTATCCCAGCACCCACTTTTAGGCAAATGTATACTGGGAGGCTTCCTTTGGTACTGTATAAAAAAAGTACAAAAATTCAAATATCGATTTTTTTTTTTAATAAATTCTCATCCATGTCACAATGAGGCTAATCTATAGTATGTGAGCTCTGTTTTCTTTCATTTTTTAAAATGTTGACTTGCAAACTGAAGTAGGAAGTAATTGCACTACAGGAGAAACCTTCCTTTTACCAGGCTAATTGAAAGAATTTTTTTGTTGTTGTTTAAACTTGAAGAACAGATCTGTAAGGTCTAATTTAAAGTAATAAAGATGCTACAATCCAGAAAACTGTACTTATGAAACACTCTGACTTTTCAATGAGGTACAAAACATCTCGTGGTATATAAAAGCTGCCAGGAGAAGAGTAGTAGAGAGAAACAGAAACAGAAAACAGGGACAAGGTCAAGTCTGGAATATTTCAGAGACTGAACAAATGGCAGATGAGTGTGATAGAGGCATGAAGGAATAGATTCCTGGAAATGTATTTTATAATTAGAATATGAGTCCTGAGTATCTATCTGGTGGACAATCTTCGACTCTAGTTAGGTTGACAGATCAAATAACTTTGTGTTTTCTTTCAATATAATGGCTAGGTCACCGCAACTTCATATATTCAAATCAAAATTTGGCATACTGTCAGTAGTTGGCTATTCACCATTTCTTTGGTTATTCCAACTAGAAGTCAGAAAACTGGGAACAATGTATCTCGACAAAAGGAAGAAAAGGTATTAGATATTTGTAATTTCTCTGGAGGTTGGTATATAATTGCTGTACATATTTCAATCAAATGCCAGTGCAGAGATCTGTGTAACCATACTTTGCATCATTTAAGCTCATCTGTTAGAGTTAAAAATTATTTAAATAAAGATCTTTGGATACAGGTGAATTTAATTTATAATTACCATTTCATAATTTTGGAATTGGTAATGTGGAAACGGCTAGTCTTTTTCCATACAAAAACCTGATATAGAAAATTGCTCTCTTTTTCACTCCCTTTTGGTACAGACTACCACAATTTCTAGATAAAATAATGTGACGTGAAAAAGGAAAGCCAAACATGCCAAAACAAAGATTTATTTTTTATAACACTGAAGACAGAAAAAGGAGATAAAATTGAAAACTGATGAACAGAAACTATAAGATTTTCTGATATACCTAAAATAACAGCTTGAAAGAGACTTTTGAATGTGATGACAGTACAAATCAGGGGAAGGCTTAGGAACCACTAGCTTAATGAAGTTGTATTGATTACTGTTATAGCAGTTGCTGAGCTTTGTCTGCAGGCTTTCCACCTACTATAACATAATCAATGTTATACACACTCCTTCAGTGCAGAATTAAACAGATTGGACCATTTCAGCTTGGATCCCCGGGGAAGCCAATCTCAGAGGCAGTTACAGTGAGGAGCTCCAGAGACAACAGTTGCAATTGCAAAGGTACACACAGCAGTTATAGTGGGATTATTAATTAAGATGTTTACTTTCTGAGGTATTGCCAAATGCTTTGCTGCAACAGTCATGACCATGCTCTTCTGAGAGCCTAAGCCAACAAGAGCCATTTAACTGCAATTAGAATATCACAGAGCCCAAGCTAATAAGCCTTGGCCTGAAGCATGGTATATTATTTTAGGAAAGATGCCATGCTAATGTGGCATGGATTGTATTGGTTGAGAGTGCAAAAGAACAAGATTATTTGCTAGCTAAAACCTGTGCAGACACCATCCTACTTTCAGCATAGAGTTTAGGTTGCTCTGGCAGTTCAGTTGTGTACTTCTAAATTGAATACTTTCTACAAGAAAAGCCAGAGCCTCGGCTAAGAACCAGATGAGTTACTGTGTTTCCATATAGAAGTAATGATATCTGCTACGTAATAATTTATAATTAATCTAATGAAATCCCAATGTCATTGCTTTTTAGCTATCATTAAACATAATGCTGGATGTTGGGGAGAAGTGAGATTGCAAAGAGGTTTAACTGCTCTTTCTCTCTCTTTGGAAATAATTGAGATCCCCACAAAATTACAAAACCACGCTACTTTGCCAGATTTATATGTTTTTAATTAAGATTTACTTGCCATTAATGGATAATACGGAATCACAGAACAGGCCAGGTTTGAAGGGACCACACTGGGTCACCTGGTCCAACCTCCCTGCTCAAGCAGGGCCATCCTAGAGCATGTGGCACAGGATTGTGTCCAGATGTTTCTTGGTGAGGGTGAGTCCACAACCTCTCTGGATGATATTCAGGCGGAACTTCCTGTGCATCAGTTTCTGCCCATTGCCTCTTGTCTTATTGCTTATACCAAGAAGAGCCTGGATCCATCCTCTGACACTGTCCCCCTTTAGATATTTAGATTACACATTGCTGAGGTCCCTTCTCAGTTGTCTTTTCTGAAGCCTGAAAAGGCCCGGCTTCCTCAGCCTTTCCTCATACGAGGGATGCTCCAGCCTCCACTGGGCCTGCTTCAGGAGCTCCACATCTCTCTTGTACTGAGGAGCCCAGAATTGGACACATATCTATACATTCTTAGAAAATACATTCTATTCTCAGAGATATTATTATGACTATTGAAAGACTTCTTACTTTGGAGGATAATATCACTTGCTGTGGAGCCATCTCATATGTAGGTGCAAGGAGACAGGAACTGAGATGCTGGAGGATGCAGAACTGCAAAACCAGGTTCTATGAGGAGTCCCTCATTCTGTACTTATCAAACAAATGGGTACCAAACTAAGATTTTCAGACAGTGGCTTTATTTTAAAAAGTGTCTTGGACTAAAACATTTACTGTGGTTAGGAAGTGAAAAAGAAAGTAATGGGTTGCTATTCATGTTATGAGCTAGGACTGCCTTCTAAAAGAAAGGAAAAAGATGTATTTAAAAATACAAGGTAAGTAGAATTTTGGAAGAATCTGATTCTTCCCCTGCAATTCAGTTACAGATTGTAATGTTGGCCTGTCCTGTACCTTTGTAAGGCCTTCAGAAAGAGGAGCAGAGAGAGAGTTCTAGAACAAAACCAAATAATTGGCAAAATATTTAGACCATTTCATATTTTCCTGGATATGCCATAAATGAAGGCCCCTCCACCCCTCCCCAAAATAATAATGTTTTGCAGTCTGAACAAAAGCTTTCAATCCCCAAAGCTAAGCAGGCAAAAACTGCTAAACTAACTGAGGATAAGTGGGACCATACCCAAAGCAATTTGACAGTCAACACCCACAATAAAGCTACAGACCCCGGAACTTCTCCAAGAGCCTGGAAACCTGATTTTCAAAATGTAAGTTTGCTAGAAAACAGATTATTTGGAACTCTATTTTTCAAGATGTTGTATTTCTAGCACAGCAGTAATGTATAATGCACAGACCAATGATGGTGACTTCAGGTATTGAAGTCTGGGGTGAGATATAAAATCCCTCATCCCAGTCCAAAAGGAAAACTACCTCAGTAGCAAAACATCGTTAGAGAAATCATGTGGTGTCATTCATACTTCGCTCAATCAAATTGTATTTTGGCATCAGCCATGTACAGCTGTCATATTTAATAGAAACATGGATGCAGTGGGCCTGTAATATTTAAAACTGATGCCAGAGGAAAAAAAAGGAATTGCAGAAGTACAAAAAAAGCAAAAAATGACAAACAGAATAATCAATATAGTACAGTACCTGAAGTATTTTCCCATTCAGAAAAAATGTACTATATATCTAGCAGGGGGAAACAACAATAACAGCTTATAATGTAGTCCTGAAAATTTGGTGGACACAAACTGAGACAAGTTTCATCCTAGCATCCTGCAAAAATGAAGAGAAGGGGTGATATGAACCTGCCAATTTGTACAACATTGAAACTGATAACACTAGAACTAGCAACCCTACCAAAGCAAAGAGGTCCCTTAAATATTATCAGCAAAAGTAATGCCTGTGCCTGAGGGGGAATCCACAGATCCAAGTCACTGAGACACATCACATATACACCAAAAGTACCTGATACATTTTATGGAGTACTCTGCTTTCAAACATCGTGCCTTAACTACACATAATATGCCATATTATTTGTGCTTAGCAGTGCCTGAAACTCTACTAAATTAGCACAGTATCACCAACAGAGCTGTGTCCGTAATACTCCTCATAAACTGCTGGTAAATGCGGTTTCTCACCTAGTAGCTTTCCTGCAACTAAGAGCAGTGTTGTGCCTCATAAAAATCTGACTTTGAAAATCCCATTGTGCTACTACAGGGGCTTGGTATGCTCTTTCTTGTGCTATCTAGATGAAAATGGTTTGTTTTGGTTCTGTGTTAATCTTTCCTGACAGCCGGGGAAATGTCCTCATGTCTTTTCCTCCTGAGATGTGGCTATTGCCAGAATGGCAACTTCTTTATTAAGAAATCTTGTTTTACTTCCCTCTTAACAGTTGTTTTCTCAGTTTTTTCCCCTCTGTGTGGCTCTTCTATGGGGTACAACGAACTGTGAAAAAAGGGGTGCCATCAACATAGTTCTGGCACTTTTGTCTACATCTTGGTACAAAAAAAGTGGAAAGCAAGTCAATGAAAGAACCACAACCAAATGCTGCTATCGGAGTTGAGGGATCTGAACTAATAAGAATCAAAGTAAATGTTCAAATCATTAAGATTTGACAGACTTAATTGTCCCCAGTATGCTTCTGTGTCAGTAGGAAACAGGATATTACCCGATGTGCCAAAATGTATTTGAGAGGAAGAGAGTGCATTGGATGACATATTGCTTTTGAGGGTGAGTTCTGCAGCACAGAAGTACTGAGCTCAGCTCAGCAAAGGTTGGAAGTAAAGGCTGTGTCCATCTGTTCAGTCTCCTTGGCAGCATGCTCCCTGGAGTGACAACTGTGAAAAAAGGGGTGCCATCAGCATAGTTCTGGCTAGTGAGAAGGAGGCAGATGTTGGGCTGTTCATCCTTGTAGAGAGCAGCTGTGGTTTGGGTTATAACTCCTTGCTGAGCAGTGTAGAGAAAGGTTGCAGCCTTCCAAAGTGTGAAGGAACAGTTTGTCTAATATGTAGCTTGTTTTTCATGAATGTGATGTATTGGAAGCATTTTCCTTATTCCCCAGGGAAACAGTGGACTACCAGCTGCAGAGCATAATTAATATTAGACTGAATCTCAAATGAGGTCATAGTAATAAATATCATAAATATCTTAAAGTGCATTTGATGGTCTCCTTCAACATATGTAGTTTCAACATCTGTAGTATTTGTGGCAGTCATCACTTTATGGAGCAGAAAAAGATTAATATTTTTGCTAATAAAAAAATGGTCTAGATTTTCTCTGTTTCTATCTTTTCTTTTCTCTGTGCCTACATTAATTGTCCTAATCTTTTTGAAATAATCTGCTCTTCAGATCCTTTTTGCTAAGGCCCAGTTTCCTCCTAAGAAAATCTTACAGAGGGAGAGGGAGTAAAAGACCATGACACAAGGCAGACACTGTTTTGCAGTAGGATTTCTTAGATTTTGGCATAAAAATTTCTCTGCAGTAAATGTATGTTTTTCATCAGACCTTGCTCTACCATGTGGCCTAATCTTCTTGATACTTTGCCCAACATATTATGAGCTCAAACTACTATTTCTTTCCTTTGTACAAGCCAATAATATAAATGCTAGAGCAAATGGTATAAATCCCAGTGGAACACACATATCTATTTCATTTGGGTTATTGGTTGCCAATGGGAATAAACAGATTTTTGTCTTTGAAGAGTTCATTAGCTTCTAAGGAAAAAAAAAAAACCAAAAAAAGAGGGCAATACAAAACTCCCTTTCTAACCTTGTAAATCTATTGGGAACCAAACTCAAAACTTCATTTAGTATTTTTGGGAGCGTCTGCTGACCTTGGCTTTCACAAACCGTGTAAGCTGTACTTTAGCCCACACAGCTTTAGATGCTCACAGTTAACTTAGAAGATACCCATTACTGATTGTGTCCAAGCTGAAAAAGGGTGTTGGTTTAGAAAACAACTGCCTGAGCTACCATGATGAACTGTTCTATGAGATCATCCCTATTGCCAGCTTTTCCCTACTGTTTGAGTACTTACCTTTTCCTCAAGGTTGGCCAAGGGAGTATTATCTTTCCTGGACAGTGTAAAAAACCCATCAAGATTCCCTGAAAATCCTCTTCCCTTATAGAAGTGCAGGGTATGGAGGAGGTGTGAATCCCCAGCTACCTACAGTCTCACTGTCTGTTTCTATAAAAAAATGAAATATAGGAAACTAGCAAGATATACTAAGCCAAATACTATGATTCTTACTTGATTTAAATTGCTATCAACATTGAAAGGGTGACTGTTCAAAAAAATACCAATAAGTCTACTGGTTTTTTTTCCCCAGAAGGCACTGTCATCCTGCTGGTGGTCTTGCCTCCAGACTGAATCTCTAGAGTGAATTCTAAAGAACCACTTTTAATCATAGGTACTTCACAATAAAAAAAAAAAATATAAAGCGGAAAAAGAGACTGTGGCTATAGAAGAAGGTGCTAGAATTATTTTTGATTTGGGATCAATTTTACTTGTTCCACACCAACTTAAAGTAATTGGTTTATGATAAAGAATACTATGTAGAAAGAATCAAGTAGTTAAACTTAAATGGAATAATTTTCATCCAAAATGTATGCATGAGAGCTTGGAAATGTTGGCAAATTAGTTACAATTTTCAGACCTCTAAATACAAATTCCTGAATAAATTTATAAAATTTAATAAATAAATGTAATTGTTCTGCTAAATCTATATATAATATTTTCAAATAGATTTCAAAATATATCAGAAGTGATTGACAATGTATTTCAATGTAATTTCAACAGTTAAAATGTAGGCTAAGCAGTAATTACAATACCCTAGTTGTTCGCACTTCATACAAAGTATTTATTTGATGTAAGAGAATAGTACGAAGATATTAATAACATGTAGTTATGTAAGATTTTATTTTTTTTTTTTTTTGGTATGCTGTTAAAACTGATTGGTGAATATAACATCAGGTTTTCTTGAGATATGAAATGTCCATAGGTAGCATGACTATTACTGCTCCAAGAACAAAGCCACAGAGAAGTCAGCATTCGGATTTCTATCACAATCATCTCTATGTCTTCTGTTTTGTGGCTGTCTTACACTCCCCCATACTTGACTGCCTGCTTCAAAATAACTGCTATTAAAATTCAATTACTGAAGCTAATAGGGTCTTTCTTTCCTTCAACTACTATTCATGAGTTTGTTTGTATTTCATGTCCAACCATTCTCCTAGCACAAGCATTGGATGTTTCTTACATAAAATCTCCTAAGGGATGTCAGTAGTGGACACTTTCATCAGCTGTAGAGCACAAACATGAAGGAGAAATTACCTTCCATGTTTGAACTACATTATTTTATCTAGTGCTATTATTTTTTCCTGTCTCTTTCAGGATAGTGACAGAACTGTGTTCAAATTTAGTCAGCCAGCTCACTGGCAGCTCTGGGCCATCACGAAGCAGAACACATGACCTTTAATGCATTTGCACAATGAAAAATTATAGTCAAGGATACTGGTTGTAGACCAAGCAACCAAAGTGTTTAATCTCCAAAAAACATATTCAGCATTTCACAGCATGCCTCCTTATGTAAATAAAGTGACTCTCTAGCATTCTAAACAATTTCATAAAATGTAAGAAATATAATCCTAAATGACTATTCACATGCAACTTTTTATCAAGGCTATTTTCTTCTGAACAGATATATTGGTTTTATGTGCACCATAGTTTCAGAATTCAAATATTTGCATGGAGTAAAAAACAGAACCAGAAGATCATGCCCAAAAATTTAAATCCAATTATGAAGTTTCTCTACTCATGCAAACAGGAGGAGCATAAATGTGGTGACGCCATGCAGCAAAGACAGAACTGAAAGGGAGAACAACAGAGGAATGAACCAGAATTAAAATAGTACTTTACCTTTCCAGAACAATGTTAAAATTGAATTCAAGGGCCAAGGCAGAATGGCTAAGTGGCATGAGAGTATGGAACTAGAAATTATTATGTTAAAAATGAAAACTGCTGTTAAAAATGAATTTACTGCCCCAGGTCAGGAGAATTTCATAATAAGTCCTCCCTTGTGGCACAGTTGGGCTCTGAGGAAGATCTTTAATTCAGAGTGAAAATCTAAACAGATTTTTCCTGTGCATGTGATTCACGTGCTACATATTTCGAATTATTGTCCTGGTTTGAGCTAGGGTAGAGTTAATTTCTTCTCAGTGTTTCTTTGGGAGGGCTAACCTTTTGAAAGCAGAACAAACGCATAAATCTTATTAGATTTTTGATCACAGGAATGTGATCGGAAAGTGTCATGATGGCAGCAAGTGCTATCCCAAGCTGTACCAAGATTTGTTTCTAGCAGAGATCAAGAGGCACTGTTGCTTTTCTGCTACATAGAGTGAGATCCCACATGTAAGGAAGATGGTTGCAAAATGAAACAGGTGATGAAAGGAACTTTTCGACAAATTACTGATAATGGTAATGACACAAGAGGAAATACATAGAAATTATAGGTATCTATAACCTAAATATTTCTAACTATCAGTAGTGTTATAGAACCTTCCTAGTCCTGTGGGTTTCAGAATGTAGAGATCTTTCCTTGCCTGTTATAAGCAGTGTAGTCAGAAAATTTGTATTTTCTTTTTGAAAATAATCCAGTAATATTTCATCCTCATAGTATGAAAAACTTCAGAAAAATGAGAATTAATTTCTGCTGTGAAAGTTTTTGTGTATAGATACAGAATCTAAAAGTGAGAGCAATCAGTAAGGTTGAGTGAAGAGGTTAAAGGAGGATATTGCTTAGTTGATGATATATTAGTGTGTAAAGAACCACAGGGAGACTACTAGAGATGTGGGATGATACCTGTAATCTTCTCAGTTTTTGGAAAGCATGAGTTAAAGGACAAAACATGCAAGGCAGCAATTTTGGAGGTACAGCCATCTCAAACAGGGCACTTGTACTAGCATATCCCTAAAAACTCTAGGGTTATGTTCAAATGTTTGCATCTTTCCTGGTCCTGTGGCATGGTTTAATCCATCAGCAGTATGGAACATCCCTTTGGTCAGCTGGAGTCACTTTTCCCAACTCAGTACCCCTCAACGTTCTTGTGCACCCCAGCCTACTTGCTGGCAGGGCAGTATGAGGAGCAAAAAAGGCCTTCACACTGAGTTAGCACTGTTCAGCAATAATTAAAGCATTGGAGTGTTATCAACACTGGTTTTACCACAAATTCAAAACAGCACCAAACAAACTATATGAAGAAGATTAACTCTACCCCAGCCCAAGCCAGTTGAGCCTGTTCATAATTTCTCTCACACTTGCAGTTTCAATTAAAAATGGTTTCTTTTTAAGACATAGTGGTAAAAGTGTGAATGAATACATTTAAATGAATGTAAACGTAAATGAACAGGTGATGACATTTTGTATATGGAAACCCATTTTGAGATGGTTTCCAGCTTTAAAAAAAAATCAAACTTAATAAAAACAGCAGATGCATCAGCATTTGTCTGTGAAATTCTGAGGCTCCAACTCTGCAGGCAGAACTCACAGGCAATTTCTGTTGAAGGCTAAAGTACTTACATAATCCATGTGTGAATCATGTAAGCTTAATCAATATTTATAGTATGGTAAGAAATTCTCATCTTCTTCATGCAATGAAGAGTTCATTTCTTGTGCAATTTAATTTAGTTTATGTAAGCTTGACAACAAAATCCAACAGAAGATTGTAGATTCTGTAGATATTCTGTACATCCTGTGATTATTGCACTGTGACATTGTCATGGTTTATCCCCATACAGCAATCAGGACCCTCACAGCCACTTGCTCACTCCCCCCCAAGCTGTATCTAATAGAGAATTGGAAGGGTTAAAGGAAGAAAGCTCATGGGTTGAAATGAAGACAGTTAATAGGAAAAACAAAAGCCATGCACACAAGCAAAGCAAAGCAAAACAAGGAATTAATTCACCCCTTCCCATGGGTAGGCAAGTGTTCAGCCAGCTCCAGGAGAGCAGGGCCCCATCACATGCAACAGTTACTTGGAAAGACAAAAACCATCGCTCCAAACATCCCCCCTCTTTCTCCTTCTTCTCCCCACTTTATAAGCACAACATGATGCCATACAGTCTGGAATACCCCTTTGGTCATTTGGGGTCACCTGTCCTGTGTCTCCTGTGTCTCTTCCCAACCTTCCATGCACCCCCAGCTTCCTCGCCATTGTAGCAGCAGCAGTGCAAAAAGCAGAAAAGGCCTTGGCCTAAGCCCTGCTCAGCAATAACGAAAACATCTCTATGTTATCAACCCTGTTTTCAGCACAAATCCAAAAGAAGCGCCATACCAGCCACCATGACAAAAATTAACTCTACCCCAGCAAAAAACAGCACAGATATATTTTTTGCATAGATATGGTAGAAGTAATGTATCTCAGTTGTACTCTTACAAAAACAAAATTAAAATTTGAACTGATTTATGTCCAGCTAGGACACCTTCTCCTGCTTATCAGGATGCATCAGGATTCATCAAACATAGGTTGCATTACAACCTCTGCCACCTTTCCAGCAGCTGCTGCTGCTGCTGTGGTTTCCTTTCCTGCTGGGCTGTTCTAGCATTTCTGATGCCAAGCCCAAACTGCTAGGCCCCACAGCATCCATTACTTTTGGTTCCTCTCTGCACACACTGTATCTCATTGAATATCAGGGTGTTGGATTAGCTGCAAGTTGTGGGTTAATATAACATTATATTTTCAGGTACAGTTGTGACCATTAACATTCACTTTAATATTAGACACAGACACCAGTTGTGAACTAGTGGTGTATTGTAAGTGCACAAACCTCACTACTGAATTACATGCCTTACCTAAATTGTTAACTATGAAATATCCTCAGCCTTTCTGAGGATGTTTGTAGCATTCTGCTGTTGATTTATGGTGCAATTTACCTCCATGCATGACATATACCACGGGTGGAATCCCAGGGAAATGAAAAGATGGATGGACTTCCCTCACTCCAGTAGGTTACTGGACATATTTATTTTAGAACTGTTCTATTTCCCACTTAACTAAATAGCAAAATTTTATTTTAAGGTAAATACTTAGATAATTTCATTTACCTAAAATACTTTTACTTGGACAGATAAAATGGGAATAAACTTATTGCCCTGGGACATTTTAGTACCTATATGAACACCAAATCCTCTGAAGAGCTTCAAAAAATTCATAATTTCTGTAAGTAGCAATGAAAGGAATAATTAAGTTTGTTATGGACCTGCTTTTTACCATGCCTTTCTCTGGATCTTGCTTTTCATACAGGACTGGAGATAACAACAGTGCAATATATAGAATCCATATTATATATAAACTCCAATTAGAATTCACCAAAATACGTAATGATTAAAGATTTCCTCATTATTGTCTGGACCACTTGCTGATCCAGACTGACTATAAACAGCTCAGAAAAAAATTGTTTTGCTGCCTATTAGGAGACTGGTAAACCATTGTTCTCATAGCTTTAGGTGCAGTATTACCCAATAATGCTTTTCAAGACTTAGCATAGCAATGTCCTGAAGTATCACAGGAGATAACTAGAGTGTCAGTGACGAAGATGCTGGTAAAGACTGTCTAATGCCATGACTGCTCAAGAAAAATTACATTAGGTTTTTTTTCCATGACATCTGTAACATCTCAGTCAGTGACTAGTTCCAAGTAATTGTCTACTCTTGGGGCTGGTTGAGTGTTTCTTGATGAGGGGTTTTTGTTATACTTGGATAAACACACTAAAACTCAGAATTGACTTGGCTTGCAAACTAAAAGCTGGCTTCAGAAAGGACAAATGTTTTTTTGGCTTGAGTTTTGGTCAACAGTATCTCTTGGTGAGATTCTAGAAGAACTAGGGGAGTTTCAAACTGATAAATAAGCCAAACACACAAGTTGCTTTTGATCAATGAGGATACTGGGAGAAAAGCAAGATACCACTTCATTTGTTCTCATTTCTTTTTGCACTGACAAATTTTTTGTTTACCAACTTGCTATCAAACTTTCCTCCTACGACAACACATACTCAGAACGAAAAAATATAGAAGCTTTTTTTCTCATGTTTTGTTTTGTGGCAAAATACTGTGCCTATGCCAATGTTTGCTTGCAACCTTGCAATAAACGGGAATAGAATGCAAATTCTAGCCATTGATGCTAATTGAACAAAAGGGATTATAACCATAGTCTAACATGCAAAGATAAATCTAACTTGGATTAATTTATTTAAATTATTTATAGACTGAGAACAATCTCCTGGGTCTTGTACTCCTGTTTTGAAGACAATTTGCAGTGGCAATAAAATAGTAGTGTCTTTATCTATTACTCAGCTTGGTACTGTAATTTACTAGGTACGACAACAGTAGTTAGTTTGTCTCTTTTGGTGAGGGCATGTCCGCAAACAAGTTTGTGGGGAATAAAAATAAGCAGAACTACCCTTGCAAAACTCATTAGAAGAGCTAATGGCATTGTCCTACCTTCTATTAGGGAGTTGTAACTGGGGATTCTGACCCAGAGCTTTCAACTGAGAGGATTACATGGATTTTTAGGAAAAGTTTCTCAGAAAGAAGTATCTGCAATGTTCAGTTTTCATTTAATTTCCATACGTAATACAAAGATTCTGTTTCTATTTTGATTTTGTTGTTTTGGTTTTGAACTTTTATCTGCTTAACTTCATTGGTTCCCATGTGATTCAAAGACAGCTACTCTCTGAAGATGGCTACCATGGTAGGTGATACCCTCCGCATTCCTGTCAGAATTGAGTGTTTATTCATGAGAAATGGAACCAAAGTCCTTCTTAATGAAAGGCTCCCCACAGTTAAAGATCCCAGATGGGGCTGTTGCAGTCTTTTGTGACAATGCTTATCAGTATATGTGAAGTCCTTAAGAAATGTATCTTTTCACAATAGGATCTTCAATTTGATTGTGCTAAACTGTAATCATTACTAGGATAATCCTGGCAGAACTAATGAAGATGACTAATATATTTCCTGCCCTCTGATCCCTGACATGCCTTGTATTTGGGTTACAAATGATCAATATCCGGCTTTTGTTATGCTATAGTGAAACCAGAGGGTTTGTCCTTTGACAAAATTTTCAATTATAATACTGAAGGATTTTCCAGTCCTTTCCCTAGGAAATATACAGGAAAACCTGCATGCAATCTTTCTGCTGCATGAGCAGGTTTGTCACTAACCACATGGCCCAATTGTACATACCTGGTTTTGGAGCAAATTCTGTTGTTTCAGTGTGTTTTGCTCAACTTTCATTTATTTGACACTTGTAGTATTAGGTCTGCCTGCCTCAGTCATTACAACAATTACTCTCTTTTTCTTACTTTAGTGACTCTTTCTTTGTTTTTCTTCCTGTTGTCATATTCACTCCTCATAATGTCCCAGTAGACGAATTTCCCTACACAGTGAAAGGTAAAGATCCTACTTCTTCCTCTGGAGTGAATAGTTGGATCCTGTTTTCCTTTGTGTGTCTGTCTGGTCCAGATGCCTTTCACAATCACTTACTAAGACCTGCCAAAAGTATTGTATTTGGGGGGGTGCCCAGGGGAAAATATTCGTGCTCTCAGTGGATTTTAAATTCTTCCTGGTCTCCCTGCTTTTGTTGAACATGATCTAACACAACCTTCAAATATATGTCCAGAACAAAACTGGACATTGAGTTCACTCTAACTTTCATGGCACAAATTCAAAAAGTTGTTATGATTGAAGGGAAGAAATGGCAATTCAGGCAAATATCTTTCTGTGCAATTAAGCCATACCTCTAGATTGTTCCTGGCACCTCAGAGCTGGAAACTTCAGTTTTTACTGAGAAAAAACCAAATTTCTTGGTATGCATGTTCTCAGACTATGAACAAATGCATTATGCTTACTACAGATTCTGTGTTGTGGATTAAATGAAAACTGAATCTTTTTAAACACACCTTCATGTCACCTGAAGTTGAAACACATTAGCTTTTATTATCACCAAACAGAGAGCAAAACCACTGCATGAAGCAAAGCAACTTTGGTAAGGTAAATCAAATAATAAATCTCCAAGATAAAATAACTTCAAATCCAAGTTTCTCCTACATGAATCAGTTTTAAAAAGATACCAGCAAGTGCCAGAATTCAGCCATCCATTGGTATATGAAAATGGCTGATCTAGGTGCATATTATAAGCCATTCTAGTCACTTGCTCTTGTAAAACTAAGATTTTAATTTCAGAAACTATGGAGAAATGTGATGCAATATTAGCTCCTGGGTGATAGCAGTGAATGAAAAGAATGACACCTGCATGTGAAGGCATACAGAAGGTTTTTTAGGACAGAAATGCAATTAATTGGTCACTGAGATAACATATAAAGTCTGTTTCATAAAATCATAGTGTCATAGAATCATAGTCATAGAACCACAGAATGGTATGGGTTGGAAGGGACATTATAATCATCCAGTTTCAATCCCCTGCCGTGAAAAGGGACTAGACCAGGTTTGACTGCAGGTGACCCACTGTATATAAAAAATAAAATAAATAAATAAATACATACCTCAGAAGACACAGAAAATAAATAAGTAAATAGCTCATCTTCCTGGATGTCCAAGTACACAAAAGTTTGGAACTGCAATGTGGGCACAAAACCAATCTCGTTCAGAGTCTCAGTCACAGACTTGTTTGTTTGTTTAATCAAACTTCTTCCCCCCTGTTTTCTTCAGTACCACTTTCCTAATTTTTGTCCCATGAATTGCCTGGGCTTTTGGATAGTGAAAATCAATGCTTGATCCCACAGATATTAAAGCTAATGAAAAAGTCTACCATCTGCATGGCTAAATAGAGGTAATCTTTACTGCTAGAGGGCTAGCTAGTTTTAATTCTACCTCATATTTTATTTCTAGCTATTACTAAGAATCAAATTTTCTATATTAGTTCTATGGCTTACAGACTCTTACACTAGTTTTGATTTTGAGTTTGCTTTCATGTTTCTGCTGTGGTTTTATTTTGGTCAATTTTTATTAAAATAATCTTTAAAAATTCCATTAGGCTTGACAGCTTCCATAAGTTCTGTCTTGCATTGTCCCCGAAAGAACAAATATTCTATTGTTTTATGTGACAGCATTTATTTTCCATAGTTTTTTTATATATCTTTTGGCTATTTTGTTTTTATGCTTAATGTTATGCATTCTCTCTCTGGTATTTTTAAGAAATCCCCATGTGGAGCTGAGTGACCCTAAATAGTAGTTTTGATGTCATACTGTGGGGCTTTTAGCTCTCTCTTCTAAGTACCCTATCCATAGCACAAAGATTTATTGTTTTGTTTTGTATTTTTTCTTTCCTCCAGACTGTCCATGTTTTGGAGAGTAAGAGAGAGTTACTGTGATCTTACTCTGTTATCATTCAATGCCATGTTCCTATTCAATTAATTCAGACTTTTTTCTACCATAAAAACAGTAAATTGTTTCTGACTGTCACCCATTCCAGCACTTTTATTTTCACATCCATCTGTAAGTTTGTATCTGTTCCTAGATTTTCACAGTGAAAATACACAATTTCCTTTTGCTATTGAATACATGCCCATGATGTATCCCTGTGTTTTGGACGCTGTAGGTTTACCCATGAACCAAAGAGATTAAAGTACAGCAATATTGAATTCTGTCTTAAATGCTTACTTTAATCCCTTTGGTGATGGACGCTGCAATGGAGAGCAGGAAGGTTGTTCTGAGTAGTTTCTATGGAGAAGTGCAAAGAAGAAATTATGAAACTGCTCAGTAGCCTAACTAAGCCACAGCTGAGACCAGTCCCACTTCCTTGTAGCATGAGGGGAACAGAGTTAGAAAGTTAGAAGGACACAGGAAAATGTAAATGCGTAAGAAAACCAAAGGAGGGTGATGATGATAAGTTTCATAACTACCCCTAGAGATCTTGAGAACCTGACCCCTCCAGAAACATTTCACTTCCCTCCAGACAGTAGCTCATGAAAATATGCCTGCACTCTGTTGGCACATTTATTTTCTCTTCTTGATTGCGTAATCCTGAGGTTGGGAAAACCAGAATAATAGACGCCAATGAAATTCAGTTTGAATTCCTTTCATATAAGTGTCATTAACTATTCCCAAAAAAGGTAATGCTACTAGTAACTATGGTATTTTTGCAGGCGGACATTTGGTGAGATCATTATACTTCCCTGCAGTTAGACTAGATAAGGTGAGATCATTAGAGAAACAGGTGAATATTTTTTTTGGTACTAGATTTTGTGCTCTCTATGGAACTACTACACTCTGTTTATTTAAAAATTTTAGTCTACAGTCTCATCTCTTTAGAAATTCATTCTGTTTATTTGTTGACTATGAAACAGAGAGAGACTTACTAAAAAGATAGTACCTATCATTTCTATGAGCAATTGAAACTAAAGGCCATTTGGAAGAATCAGGACTTCAAGGTGTCACAGGTTAATAAAAGGCCCATCACTCTATCTTATGACTACAGAATCTGCTGAGGAGAACCACCATAATGTTTCCTAATGCTGAATCTGAAAACTATGGAAAATCATAGAGACAGAGAACACTCTCATGTACAAATTATGGAAGTTTATATACAGTTAATGCCAGCTAATACTTAGAATCACTCAGAGATACTAGGAAGCCCTAGTTATGGTTCTTAATTTGACTGCAGCAGCAAAATAGGGGAAATCAAAGAGTGCTCTGTGTGCTACATTTTTTCTCCTCACTGCCTTGCTTCCACTGGTCTTTTGAATATATGAAAAATCTACCATATTTCTATGTATCTTTGCTTTTGTATAGCATTTATTCTAGAAGAAGAAATGGTATATTTTCCTGGAATACAATGTACCAATACTGACTTACATCACTTAGTCATTTTGGAACACATTTCCTATGAAATAATACAAGATAAGTACATTACATAGTTACTTCTTATGCTTACAAAGGATTTAAAGTCATGAGAGCTTTCTTGTCTGGGATCAGGACCAAACTCTACGTCAACAAGTTTCCATACGGGTTGCTGGATGCCTTCTTGTACATCCTAAATACTTGTGCTTTTTAAAATCCAAGGAAACAAAATATTTTAAAGCACTTTTGCTTCAAATGTGCTGTTGAAGAAAAGCATGAGAAAACACTGAAAAGAAACTGAACTGTGGTGAAAGAGCCTCCTGTTGAACAGAATCGTTCATCAAGTTCAACAGTAGTAGAGAGTAAATGAAAATGTGACCTAAATCAGCAGCAGAAAAAAAGCATAGATGTTAAGGCTGTAAGAAATGCTTCTGTCAGATTTTTGGCATAGTTTTGCCCTTATATTATATGTCTAAAATACTGTAGGTATGTTCTCAAAATAATAATAATAATAATAAAACTGTAGTAGACATTAAAGCAGTTCTTCTTGAAGAAGCAATAGAAGTTTAATAGAAACCATCTGTTAAGATGCTTAGACTCAAGAGGCCATTGTTTCAGCTGGTTATTTTGATCTTTTCCTGTGATATTTTTAACAACAAATTCTTTGCAAAAATACTCTATTTAAATAATTTCTAAATTAGAATGTCTGTATTTTCCCATTTTCAAGGTGGGGGTGGAATTCAATCATGCTGTCCTTTTATTTACCTCATAACTGCTTATATGCTCTCTTATTCATGGGAATAAGTTCCTCCTGGAACCATTTGATAAGTTGTATTCAATGAAGTTTTACAGTAAAGTTTACTTGTAAGTATAGCATAAGAAGCTGAAGCCTGTCACTAATATATTGTAATAGTCAGGGTTTTAACACTTAGCTCTATCTTCTGCTCAGTCATATGTATATGGGAAGGAGATTCAGACAGCAGTCAGTAAAGAGATTAACTAAAAGCAAAACACTAATAAGGAAATTTATTTTTTCTCTCCGTTTGTGAGAAAAAAAAAAGATGTCTTAAGACACTTCTGTAGTTTGTACTTTCTTTCATTTAGAGGCCACCTCTGTGCACAGCACTGCCGTGTTCAGTCCTCTGAAATAAGCCTTTACTAGTTCTGCTAGCAGCACAGTTTAGTGGCTAGAACACTTAGCACTGTAAAATGTCAGAATATTTTCTTGCCTCACACAGGTTTTGCAGTGAGGCTGCTTCACACAAGAGAATTTTTTGCTGCCTGGACTGCTAGCAAAGCCAGGGCCTGCTAATGCAAAGCAGACGCTGAGAGGTTGCAGCAGTACAGCTGTATGGAGGCAGCAAATTGAACAGTGGATAAGAAGTAGACTTTCCAAGGAATGAATAGAAGAAATGCACCAAGACAATTTTACTCTAATTTATGGGCCTAAATGAGAACAGGAGTTGAATTCTTGACCAGCTTAAAGTACATGAGTAAAAATTGTGACTTTATCAGAGCTCATACACTTTGTCTGGTTCTACACTAAAAGCAATGGATGTTTTGCCTAACACAGTTATCAGGCTTTTCACTGCATTTCTTGTACAAAAGCATGTTTTCTGTTTACATTTTGGCTTGAAAATAGAAAAGAAAATTTGTATTTTTTTATAAAACATTATTTGTGTTCTAGAACCCATAACAGAACTACCATTTTAAGATACAACTGTTAAGAGCAGACTCTAGTTTGATTGAAAAAATAATGTTCAAATCAAAAACTAATGTTTCACAGATCATTAGTAACCTAGGTGTTGTGCTTAGGACAACATACAACATATGATGCTATTTCAAGTTAACTTATCATAATTCTGTGTAGTGTTATGGGACTTACACGTGCCAGCCACTATAGCAGGGTTCAACATCAGGTGTCAGCTGAATTAAAAAGCTTGAAAGTTTGTTCTATCAATAGCGTTGAAACTCAGGCTGGGTGCTTCTGATGATGGACTCCAAATGAATAAATTGCTGGGCAATTATGCTCTTAGCATCTCAATTCCCATGCCTCAAGGGATAAGTTGGACCCGTAGTAATATTAGGATCCAGGATCTTACAGTTTTTCTACTGTTTTGATTTGTTTTCTGGGTTTTTTTTTACTAAGAGGTTGTTAAGTGGTAATCTTCTTGTACAATATCACATCGCCTTAGGTCAGCTTCGGCTGTTCCTGTGGTTAGCTGTTTCGCATGTGGAAATCTGGTTGCTGTGGATCACATGCCATGATGTATAGGCTCCGTCTGCCCTAGCTATTACTACTGTTTAAGCTGCTAGCTCCAAGTTTTGACTAGCTTTGTCTACAACAGTGGGTAGACTGCAAATTCTTTTAAAGTTCACTTGAGTAAATACGTAGCCGCAGAGCTCCCTCTAGCAGAGTTAGTTATTCTCAGTCATTTTATCCAGCTTGTCCTCTGAAGTGGTTCTATGACTGCTTTTCTCCTTGTTTTCTTAAAACACATTGCTTCACATAGATGCTTTTTCAACAGTTAAGGCTAGATATTCTAGAGATCAAACACATTTTGAAAGAGATTTATACAATGCAGGAACATTATTTTCATCCCAGACATAGGAGAAGAGAAAAAACACTCTTATCTTGAAAAGACACCTGAAAAGAACTTTGATCTGTCTTTTTTGGTGGTAACACATTTGTTTTTTTTAAAAACACTTGACATGTTCACAGGAGGGTACAGGTGACTGCATATTTCATTCTTTTTCACTGTATACAGAATTGGAAATGCTTCTTAAGAATTTTGTAATCGGTAAATTGGGAAGTATCTCAACTTAGTATACGACAGTCTCTCTGTGAGCTATTAAAACACACAATTTGTATTTGAATACTCAATAAAACAAAGCAGATTTTTTTTTCAAGAACAAGCCTCAAGACACCCAGAACATTATTATCGACTGCTGATCTTCTGTGATGGGCACATCTATTTGCCTAGAAAGAATGACAGCAATTATTATTCTTAAATTATATAAACTACTGATGGATAGTAGGAATATAAACAATACAACCTACTGATTGATGTTAAGAATTTTAAAATAATAATTTGATAGTGGAAAGTGAGATTAATTTCTTTAAAGAGAAACTTTTCTTTAAAACAGAAAAAAAACATGCAGAAGTTTGACATAATGTCTTAAATGCCTTAAAATAGTATGTCTTTTGTAAAGCTCTGTGGGTTACTAGAGCAGGGGAAAAACTTTAGCAGCCCTCAAGCTGAAAGCTGGTATGCTAGAGAGTCACCACAGAAACCTTGCAGTATTCATAGCCATTAAAGGGAAAAGGATGTTGTCTCATTTTTTCTTTTTTTTTTCTTTTTTTTTCTTTTCATTTTTAACTGTTGCTTTGTTCATTCATCAGTTTTGCTTGTATTTGTGAATCACACTTCTTAACAGGAAAGCCACTTGATTTTGTACAGTGGAAACTATTTAAAAAAAGAAGAAAAATAAGTTGGGAAAAATTATGATGTATTAAGATGGGCAAGATGACACTCCACTGCCAGCCACATCTGAACTGCACATTTGTGCTTTGCTTGTTCAACAAGTGCAGCTGACCCTCTGTATACTAAGGACTGAACAGTTTAGTGCAATATGTTTCGCGGTACCTAAAAGTAGGGGAAGATTTTGCCCTCTAAGTCTTTCCATTTTCAGAATGAAGCAGTGGTCATTCTCACTAGCTTTTTCATTGGTCAAAATGGAGAAGAGGAGGAACAACTTGCTCATTTGCGGTATTTCCGCATGAGATAGCCATTTCATAGGTCAGGAGGGACAGTTAGAGGGAGACCTTGTTATTTGGCCAATTTCTACATAATTTCTTCCAGTCAAACTATATCCTTGTTTGCTTTTGCTGTGCCTTCATCTCTTTTTCTCTAGCAGTCATACTAAAAGAAAATATAAATTATATGGTCCTCCTAGCTTGTGAAACTACAGGTTTCTTAAGGCACTCTAATTTTCATGACCTCAAGTCAAGAAGGAATCAAAACTGAACTTTTTATAAATATCAAGTGGAAAATACAATGATGCTTTTTTATAGCCTGTGAAATACAAGCAATAGCTATCATGGGGTAAATGCAGTATAAACAATTATGTTTATCTTCCCTGTCAGAACTAAGCTGAAATCTTAAATCTGAATGCTCAGTTTTCCTCTGAGCAAACCAATGGTTTAAAGCTGAATTTAGGACTTTGATTAAATGGGAAGAGTCCTACCTGGGTAAGTGTTTGCCTCTACGGCCCCCAGACTGAATAAATAAGAGGCTTTTTGTGCTAGAACACCTGGTTACAAAGAGGGTAGCTTTTTAACCAGGCAAGGGACCCCACTTCTTGAATTTGCCACCTTATAGATTGTATTTTAAAGCCTCCATCTCTCCACCCACATCCAGGTTTCTTCATTGCTTTGCAAAAATTATTTCTTTGGCTCCTTTTTTCATTTGAAATACTTTTCCAGAAGAGATGTCTTTATTTCCAAAGATCAAAGGAAGACTTTCTTCTAATATGTGCAGACTGATGAATGAGGGGATAAATAAAGTACAAAGAAATCCTGCTACATTTAGAATGAAACTGGAGGTGCTGCTTTGGCACCAATGTGCAAATACCAAACACAGGTTTCCTGAAGCAAAAACAACCCACCAACATTCTCTGATCTGTATTCTGCAAGTATTTACCTTTTGCGGATAACTGCTATATGTTAACATATATTCTTTTGTCCTTTTAAGCAGCACAGGCCAGATAGGCTTTGTTTAAAATATGCTGCTTTCCCTTTAAGCCCATCATCTGTGTGTATGTATGAAAAATTAGTACAAAAGGTTTGTGGAAAAGATTAAGCCAGTTTCATTATTTTTGAAAAACTGAACACTGACACTGATCTTGTTAAATCAGCCATCCCTAATAATATGCTTCCACAGCCTTTCATTCACATCAAAATTAAGGTAAGAGATGAGAGGGGAAAAGTGCAGATGATCTTACTTGTTTATGAAATGACTGAATTTATAATATCTTGGGTTGATATTATCATACCTAGCATAAATATTAAAATAACTGGGTCTGCCATCCAGGACACCAGCTTGGAAGTGAGAAATCATAGAATCATGGATGTAATTTTAAACTCAACTTGCATAGCTTTCAACAGATCACTAGTTTGTGTCTATGCTTTTTTTCACCAAAAAAGATGATGAAAATATGCTTTTGTATCTTTCAATCATGCAAGTAAATTCAAACGGTAAAAAAGCTATCATAGTAGGACCTTTAAAAGTAGGGTTAGGTACAACATAAGTGGATTAGTAACAAGCTATTACTTTGATGTTCTGTCATAAATATTTCTACTAATAGGAAAATTACTTCATGTATTTCTTATTATCTCAACAACTGTGAGTCTTTTTTGGCAGGATAACCATTCCTTCTGGTTTTTTTAGTGATATACTATCAGTCTCAGGTGTCACACAGTAGTATTTGAATACATGGAAACCTGTTTTCTTCATATTGGACGTGAATCAGACTTACATGGCTATCTAGGCATGGAGGCAAATTCCTTGGTCTACAAGCTTTTACACTGGCCGAAAATGCAGGAGCAATCATGGACACCAGGTTTACATGGTTCAGCTGGTTCAGAAAAAGTATTTATAAGTAATCCCAAAGTTTTCTGAAATACATAGCATTTTACTCGATAACTGAACTTTTTAGATAGTAATGATATATAGCACATTTAATCTTCAGGGAGCTCTGGAAACAGAAACTGATGTCTCCTCCACAATGGAGATCTTTGAGCTCTCTGTTGACTGACACTTCCTGGTTTCAGCCAGGAACACAATCACCATTGTGTGGCTTGTCAATTTGTTTATTTCTACTGCCTGATCTTGCTTAAATACACCAACTTTTGCACTTTTGTTCTTATCTGTCTCAGCATAATGGGAGAGAGAATGAAGCAGAGATTAGGAATTAGGAAGCAAAACTTAGAACATCTCATATGATGCCAGTATTTTTTTTTCCACCTCTATTCAAGCAAAAGATTTCTAGAGAGTAGCTTGGAAACCCTTTAGCCATGTGTTCTTGGCTTTTTGCCTGTTTAACAGAGGTCTTGCACAACTTGTGTTTTATGTGCTGTCACCTTGATTTCTCTATATTTTAGCTGGTCTCCTGGGTGCCACTGTTTGCCATTGGCCTGCCTTCAAAGCGAGTGCCTGTGGACAGTACTCATACGGTATGTAACATACCGTATGCTTTGACAACTCATGTGGTCTTAATGGGTTTCCCAGTTACAGAGGCTAAAAGAGCAAGGCAGCCTGTTCTGCAGGATACCACACAGCAGTTCTTATGAATAAATCCTTTAGATAGGAGAAAATAAATCATTTCCACAATGTTTGCTTTTTATCTGGTAGCTATAATGAAGCCTTTCTCTCCTGTGGCAAAGGAAAGTGCAAATAGGACGTTCACACTGTCATCTAAATGAATAATGACTAGGAGACTATTTAACTTCATTTCTAGGGTTTCATGATATCTTCAGTGCATGCAGATAGGTAAGAAGCTGAAGGCTGATATCTAGAAATCAGTGATTGTCTTTATTTAGCTCTGTTATTGAATGCTTGCTTTAAATCCACACAGAAAGAAAGATGTGTTTCAGAAAGCAGGGCTATTTGTATGCCTCACCTTACAAAAGAGCAAGGAAATTACCTTGCTGCATGGACTGCTCCCTTTGATTTACTTACAGCTTTTGAAGTGGAATCTCATGATCTTCTCTGTATCCTCTCTTGTTTTACTTGACTTTGTTCCTTGATCAGTTTTCATTCACCTCTGGCTTATCCTGGTCCCGGATCCATTCTCCTCCCTGTTGTCTTCTTTTTCTCAGCATGAGTTAGTAGTATAATAGAGATGTTCCATAATAAAAATGATAATGCAACTATACTGATAAACTGAAGATTATACTGCAGTTAACTGTCTGAAACTCTTGAACTTACTCAGTTATTTAAACATCTCTTGGAGGCATATTTCATGTCATACCATATTTGCCTGCATGGCCTTTCATATTATCATTCCCAATATTCTTCCGATATTCTTCATTCTTTTTTCAAGTTTATAGGTTTCTGAGTTATACTCACTCCTTTTTCAGAAGTGAATTTGCTGTAAATAGATTATGATGGTAATACCACTTAGCATCTAAACTGTGTACGTAAGCAATGTATTTTTAACTCACTGTATAATTCTTGACATGATTGGTCCGTTTTTCTGCATAAAATCAGAATAAATTCTGAAACATACTGACTGACTAGTAGGGCTGGGATAATGGACTTATAGAATATTTTAAACTTACTAATTTAAACATAGCAGACATCTACCTAACATTTACTTATAAACGAATGTAGTTGCCTGTTTTTATCATAAATGCTCCATTTTGTGCTCAGTCCCAGATGTTCGCAGTTCCTACCAAAATTTTTCTTTTCTTATAAGGTTTGTATTTCTTCCTGCTGTCCCCACCTCCGCTGAATGTGAGGGGATGTGTGGGTAGAGAAAGCATGAAGTCACCTTGTCAAATTCCCTGATTTTGTTTCTGATATAAATTAGAAGAGGTTTTATGGCTTTTTTAAATACAAATGCTACAAATGAGATTCCTACAGGAAGCATTTCCACCATTTTTGGTGATGCAGAATTTCTTTCTCTTCTAATCTGTACTTACAGTGTAGTGGAGGAGTTAAGTTTCATCATCTTTATTTTGGGGAAAGACTTCCTTCCACTCTGAAAATTAATGTCCATTAAACCCATTTTAAGGGTATTTTCCATTATTGCATTTTTCAGTAGTTAATGTTTCCATTTGCTCATATACATTTATAAATTATCCTACAGTTCTAAACTATTTGTAGTTTGAGGATGCATTCTAAAAGAGCATTATTGTATTATTGTAAAATTTAATTGTCAAGAAGAACCACACAATGTTAATCATCAATGTGAATTATTCTCCAAAAGGAGCCTCTGCTGCAGCATCTTTTTTAGACCCTCTGAAGGCAAAGGTTCAACTTGATGATCTCAGAGGTCTTTTTCAACCTAAATGATTATGAGAGTCTTGGAAATTAACGTTTTTTTTTTCTCCAGGAGATGACTTGCAGGTTTCAAATTTGAAGCCTTGCTCTTGTAAGGTGTTCCAAAAATGGGAACTATTTGTTGATCATTCTGGAGTAGCCTGTTCCCCATGACGGATCACGTAACATATTTGCTTATTTGATGATTCAGTTTTGAAATCTGAGGAAGCTCCACTTTGAGGGAAAACTTTAGCTTGGGAAGTTGTGTGGAACTCAGGTTCACACAGAGTGCCTTGCTGTCTTTAAAGTGGTTTCAGCTTAAGTAGAGTACTTTATTACCTTCCATTGTACAGGCTGAGCTTTCTGTCAAAATGTAAATAATTGCCAAGCATAATTTTTTTTTTTCTGAAAGAGGAATTACGAAATTAAAAGGATATAATAAAAGAGCTGTGAAAACCTATTTAAGACATGACTTGGACAAGCATTCTAAATAAATATGGTAAATAGTGTGTTGAAAGTATATTTTTAGCTGTCTAATACTATCCACAAATACCTTGATCAATGTGACTTTGAGAAGTAACTCACAAGGCAACAACTTTAACTTGGGAGTAAATTTCACTGAATTACCTAAATTCAATTGAATCATATGAAGTAGTGGTGTGGCATAATGACATTGAGCTGCCATGGGCTTAACTTTGCCCTTTTAAAGTTGATGCACTTTAAACCTGTAGAGGTATTAAGCTCACAACAGTTTGACACATATCTTACTCAGCAGGTCATCTGGTTGTATGACTGAGTCAGATGTAAGTATTGCTCTGTAGTAAGAGCTGCTAAGGAGAAGTTCTTTGAAGTGGTCTTAAATACACACCTCTTAAATAAACCTTCCATTTTGAGCATGTAAATAACAGAATATAGAATTACAGACTTAAGTGTTCAGACTTTGTGAGCGAACAGACACTGGAAATTCACAGTTCAGTCAAAGAGATAGGGAATACAACATTTTCTAAAAGGGAAAAAACTTCCTTTGATTGATCCTTAGGTAGAGAAAACTTGCAGCATTGGTTCACATATATCTTGCGCATTAGAAGATATTTAGTTCAGTCTTCTTTTAAAGAAGTTTATTTATACTGAGATAACATTTGCAAAGCACCCCAGAAACAGGAAGATGTGAGTTTCTGTTTCCAGTCTCAATGGACATACGATATGTGGCCTTAATGTAGTAAGCACCATTCAAAACAGAACAGATTTTTTTCAATTCATCCAGAACATTTTCTTAAGTTGTAAAAATGTGAAACACATATACTTAAAGATATTTTAAAAATCAATGGCATCATTAATAGTTATATATAAAGCATATGTAAAAGTTAATTAATAGCTATATCCGTGTGAAAAGGATTAAAGGCTTGCAGTTTTTTGGTAATAATTACTGTATATAATGCAAAACTGAGGTAATCTTAAAACACTTTTGTATGTATAAACTTGCATAAGCTTTTACAGTTAAATGATTAAGTAAAGAGAAAAAACAAACCAAGGAAAGTCTCTGACCGACGTGGTGTTTATATTGCTAGAAGCTGATATTTTTAATTCAATAGAATGATCTGTCTAAATTTACCTTAATCCCCAGAAATAAATCACTCTTAAAACATAGTGAATGAAATGAAGGTCTGGGGGAAGCAGAGATTCTGCCCTTGCTTATGTAAAGTAAGACAGCAACTGCACCACAGATTTAAATAAAACCATGGGGTGAGGGGTGAGGGGTGTGGAAGTTGAAGAATCACCAATGTCTTCAAAAGATGGCTTGAGATGTCTATGGTTTGTTATCAGTAATCATGAATGATGTTGGTGTACTGAAGAAATGAAAAATCAGCCTGTGGTGGGGGCTGGGAGAACCCTTGCCCTGCCAGTCCTTAAGGGACCGATGGCACAGTTCTGTAAATTTAACATCAGGGAGGACTAAACAAAAGGAAAATGCCAAATCTCTGTTGAGAGATTGAGACTGTTGAGATGTCAACAAAATTAGGCTTATTTATCTCAGTCAGGAAGCACTGATGAGGACATATTCTTTACCTCATTTTCTGTTATTTTTTTCTCATGTCAGTGAGATGGTCTGAATCATTGTTATGTTTCACAAATTAACACATGCTTTACATTTGCGATTCTGCACAAGTCCCTTGAAATGCCAAAAGGCTTCGACCTTTCAGGCAGGTAATGCAGTTTTACTGCAGCAAACTTAATGTTTCTTTTCATTTTGCTTTTTATCAGGTTTGAAGATACTATTTCTTCCAATTTTACAAGTGCATAGTTAATAACACTTCCTGTACCATATGTTCTGTAAAATAAGAGCTATTTCACAGAGTTTTGATGGCTTGGTGACTAAGAAAATATTCATTTGTAGAGTACATGTGGATACAATATTCTCTGTGCAAACTAACTGTGGTATGAAAGAATTGTTTTGTTCCTTTAATTCTTATTCTCTTAGACATAGGCTTCCCTGCACTAGTCTCATAGTGACGACAGTTAGCATGTGGTGGGCTACAATATCATCTACCAGCATTAACCTATGACCAGACTCTTTGTTAAAACTAATGAACACCAGTAGGGGCTCTATTTTATAGTGCACTTTCCCCAAACTTAAACATAGAGAACTTCCCCCTATATTTTTACTTTAACTACTGAAACAATAAAAACAAAACATAAAATGAACTAAAGAAATTTGTTGCAGCTCCATGTTGACTTTAACTTGCCTTGTATTCATATGTAGAGAATTATTAGAAATGTTCTTTTTTCTTTGGCTGCTGATAGAGTCAAACATATGAAAGTCTCTCAACTGGCATTTCTTAAAATGCCTTAACCCTTTGCAGTTTGTGTTGAAAAGGCCAAATTCTCCTTACCTTACTGTCAAAAACAGTGTTTTTGTCTTTTTAGTAAGATTATACATGTGAATAAGAGAAGCAGAATTTTGTCCAAAGGGACCAAAAACTTCAGCATATCGAAAAGTTACAGCAATTTACAGTTTTAAAGTAAGCAAAATCACATACCATGTCTTTTTACCTTATTCCTGCTTGTTATCCATTTATGTATTTTGTGATGTAAATGTATGCACAGTAAAGATTCTCTCTGTGCATTTTTGCATCTTGCCTGTACATTCTGATTTTTTATAACAAAAATACAATCAGGATTTGTATCTAGTATTTGCCTCATAAACCACATCTTGCAGCACTTCCTGATCAGTTGCAAGGAGAGTTTTGTCTGTGAAAAGGCTGCAGGATTTGACCTATTAACTAATTACACTGTAAATTAGTACATATGTTGTTATTTATTTGGAAAACAAAGCTTCCCTTGAAATGCATTTTAAGGTCACCTAATTATCAGGCAAATACCAGTTTGCAGCCCTGAAAAACTCCCCTCTTCCTAATCAATTCATCTTGTTTTCACTGGGTCCCTCTGATTTTGCTTAGTGTTAGTTGGCTCAGATGTTAAAAAAAAGAAAAAGAAAAGAAAAAAAAAGACCAGTGTATGATAACTTTTTTCCCTATAAAATGAAATAACTAATCAAAAATAGTATTTGGAGGCAGCTGAGAATACCTACCCATGCAGCATACATTTCAAGCATCTATTGAGCACAGCAGAGACCAAAAGCCAGCTGCATTTGGCTTCCGTGGAGTCTAAACGTGTTTTTTATTTGAGCTGTAACACGTGATTTTTGTTTGTTTGTATGTTTTGCTTTTCATTTTACACAACTAACTTATAGAAAGAATTCTTGCAACTTCTTAACTTCCCCTTAACGGCACAGATGGCTTTCCTCACCGCACTGAATTGCTCTGTTTTCCCCTAAGGCACAGCAATCACCTTTGACACCACTAACACTAGGTAAAGCAGCAGAAGTTACGGCAAAATCCGACTTTTAGAGGGACGTGTTTACCTGTTGCTTCTGCATTTCATGCTGATGCTAGATGTGCAGCTAAAGCTTTTTGCTCAATTCCTCATTTACTCATTCCTCTGCCGACAAGGGCCGGGGTGGAAAGTGATGGGTTTCCATGGAGAGCTGCGTGGTGGGGGCAAAAGGAATTTAGAATCGAATTACACAAAAACTAGGCAAAAGCGGTCAAAGTCTGCTGCCCCCGAATTTAGGCAAAGCCTCCGCAAGGCTCCGCTTGCTGGCGACGGGGATGAGGGGAGCCCTTCCTGCCGCCGGGGCGCACGCCGTGCGCGCCCCTCACGGACGGCAGGGGCTGGCGGGGTGCGAAGCGCCGTCCCCCGGGACCGGGGCCGGGGCTCGGCTGCTCGCAGACCCGCCCGGGCGCCTGCNCGCCGGTGCTGCCCGCCCCGCCGGGACGCGCCGGTCGCGGTCTCCCGCAGTTTCTCCGCGGGTGCCCAGGTGGCTGCGCTCCGCGTCGCTCCCGGCTCGGCCCGGCACGACTCGGCACGGCCCTGCGTGTCTTGCCAGCCGGCGTCCCGCGGGCGCGGAGCCGATGGCGCTGGGCGGGAGGATGCGCCTGAGCCGCGTCTGCTGCGTGTTCTACCAGCTGTGCGTGCTGTCAAGCGGGCTCGGCGCAGGTAAGTGCGCGCCTTTCGCTGGACGGGCCAAGCCCGGGGCGGCCTCCGCGCCCCGCCGGCTGCCGGTGGCGGTACCTGGCCCTTGTTAACCGCGCCCGCCCCCCGTAACCGATGGGGGATCAGATAATGCGCGCCTCGGCTGTGAGGGTGCACTGCGCAGCCCTCCTCTGTACGAGACCTGATTTCCACAGGCATCCCTGTGATCTCTCCCGGCTGTGCTGTTCCTGGAGTGTGAGATGAATGTGTAAATATAACTGTTTCCTGTCTCGGGCTAGTGGAGGTTGTGTGTACTCAGATGTTTATAAACATAATGCTGGCATGCCGGAATTTGGGTTGTATGTATAGTGTGTGTGATATGCAGACATCACTAATTAGTGATTCTAATTCAGTTTCATTATAAGAATGATCATGATACAGCATGTGCGTGCAACGGCCAGTTGTATGTGCAGCCATGGTGCGTGTGTGTATATATTTGGCCAAACTTTGGAAGGCATAATGGGTCTTACAAAACATGCTGAGAAGGTAGAAATTTTCAAATTTGTGCAGGTTTTCCCCACCATTTTTTTTTTAGCTATATGGAAAGTTGTTACTTTGTCTAAATGATGAAGGGCTTATGCAACTTTCTTTGCGTGGTGGTCAAAAGGAAGAACATCCCCAGCTGCTGGTACAAACATAACTTCTGCCCAGCTTGGGCTCCGGCTTTCTCTCAATGTTCGGCAGGACCCTGGTGTGTTCCAGACGCATCAACAGGCACAGACCCGTCTAGTAGCTGGCCCCCCTGCTGTGTGTAAGGACAAGATGAAAGGGACAAATGAAGCCCACTGTATTTTGTGTGGTGTGCTTGTTGGTCTAGGAGTCAGAAGGACCATCTTGTGTGGTCAAAGGGTACGTTTCTGGCAGGCACTGGATGCTGCTCAGTGCTCCTCTCATTTAAAGCATCTGCTGGCTTTCCCGCAGGTCTCCACGCTTCAGAAGAGACTGAGGAGTGGGAGATCGTCTTCCCTGCACTGTGGAGCCCGGGCCAGCAGGAGCCGACAGGTGGCAGTAGTGGTGGTGGGGGTTGCAGCGTCGACCCCAGTAGTGGGAACCGAAGCAGCACTTTCAGTGCCCCAGTCACACCTAGCCCAGTGGCTGGCAGTTCCCGAGAGGTGCGTTCAGTCTCCTCCTCGGTGGACGGGCAGGTGCAGGCTGTAGGGGAGGCAGCAGAGGAAGAGGACACTGAGGATGAGTATGAGTCTCAGGAGTTTTACCACTGGTCCCCCCTGCCCCAGGGGTCTGGTGCTGCCTCTCAGTTGCCACCACCACCGTCCCCCCCAGCACCACCTCCAGCAGAGGATGGAGATGAAGTACTGCTGAGGATTCCAGCTTTTGCTCGGGAACTCTACCTGCTGCTCAAGAGGGACAGCCGCTTCCTGGCTCCTGGCTTTGCTGTGGAAGAGCGGCTTGGAGGTGAGGGCAAAAGCCCACCCAGTGCTGCACAGTCGCAACCTGAGAGAGCCTGTTACTACAGTGGTGCTGTCCTCCGCTACCCGGGCTCCTTCGCCTCCTTCAGTACCTGTGGTGGATTGGTAAGATGACCTTGCATGCAGGGGTAGCACCCAGGTCCCCATCCAAGTCTGCTCCATCTGTTGCTTTTCACTCCCATTCTTTTCTTAAGGTCTTCTTTCTTCGGTATCATCTTGGGTCCTACCTCTGTACCTACCCTTAATTTTAATAATTTTCCTCTTCATACTCTTCTCATAACATTTCTCAAATCCGTAATTCTGCCTTTAGCCTGTAAAATAGTGATATTATTTATCCCATTTCCAGATACGTACCTTTCTGGTTTTGGATTTCCATCTTCTTTTACCATCCTTTCTTAAACTTTTCTCATCCCCATCTGTAATTTTATCTTGCCATCCATGGATGTCTGTAATTAGGTATCTCCATGCTCCCTCTCCTTTCTGTTCCCTGTCTCATCATCTCTCCTCCAATCCATCTGTAATCCATTTGTTCTTCACTCTCATCCTGTATTCTAAAGTTATCTTCCTCCTTTGTATTATCTTCCTTATCTTCTGCATCTCAGTTTTCAAACTGTTCTGTCTTTCCTATTTCTACCAGTATTTTGCCAGTGTCTCCTTTCTTCTTTTCTTTATTCCTTTTTTCATCTCTTTGGCCTTTTTTCTCTACATCACAGCTTCCCACATGTGGTACCTGTAGTTACTTGTATTTGGGACTTCTTTCCTTTTAACTCCTCCACAGAAGAATGCAATGAGTATGTTCTCAGCAGAAATGTTAATACAGTCAGACCTTTTAAGTTGTTACTCCTTCTGTGGCATACCTCTCTTATTTTAAACAAGTTTCTCCTGCTGTTATTTCTGTTGCATCAGTCATGGTTTTTGCCAGATAAAGAAGGTACACTGACAATGGCGGTGATGATCCAAAGAGCTGCAGTCCTAAGGTACTTGTGGGTTGATGGAAAGCGTGGAAAGAAAGTTTACCTGCGGTGGTAGAGAATGCTGGCAGGGTCTAAAACAGAACTGATTATTGCTACTGTTTTTCTCATATGGGGCCCTTATGTTGCATCATAAATGCATGTACCTGCAGCACATTACAGAATTTAGAATACAAACAGTAATGGTGCTAGAAAGGGTTAACATCCTCCATGATCCTGACGTTTGGGTGTAAATCACCATAACCACATGATAGATATTTTCTTATTTTTTTTTTTTTAATTTGAATATCTAACTTGTTCCACTGTTGATTCATGAAGATGTGCCTTTCTATTTGTATGGCCATGAAGTGAAACCAGGTAAAATGTGGAAAATTTTGACTGCTTATTCAGTTGCCTGTTTGAACGTATTCAAAAATCAACACAAACTGAAAATGGTGGATTGACACCAAATAAAATATTTGCCTGCACTCCTGCAAAGTGAAACTGCCAAGTTTCACACAAGTCTAAGTGGCTGGCATCTAATTATTGATATTTTGTCAGGTTTTCCAAAGCATGGTAGTAGAATTAGTTGTGGAGAAAAATATTGGAAGTCAAGTGATGGTAGTTTGAAAGCCATCAGGTAAAAGAGTTTTGTGTTCACGAAAAGCATTTGACTTCTGTGCTCCTTTTTATTTTGACAGTTTTACTTCCTTCTACATTGTGTTTGGGTAAAATTAGGTTAGAAAATCTTTGTAAAGAAATTGGTGCAAGTAATTATCACCTTTTTATTATGTCTGCTCAAAACCCATGTACATCATTGCATTTCTGTAACACCTCTGATTTGTTATATAAATTGAAATTCACTTTTTGGATAGATCCCAGTTTCTTAAGAGCCCCAGTAGTAATATTTGATTCTGTTAGACTTTACTAGGACTACCAGCTTACTCCAAAGCGTTTAGCCATCTAAGCATGCATGTGTCCACATCATATTCCCCATCTAGAAAACTGCAGCTGAAACATAAATATTCTGTGTATCAAATAAAATTGGAAACTGTTGTTGATGTTGACTGATGTTGTCATGATCCTCAACAGCATAGCCTTGTTTATGGTGAAATAGTTAAGCAACTGTTCTTCCTGAGAGTGTTGCTGCTTCAGGTATAGTTAAAAAGATTTGCACAGTGCTATTATGTCAAAGTTGTCATAACAAATCCTAAGCTATTTGTCATTCTTTATTCAGTCATTGCTTGGGCTCTATTACATAAGTAAGTTGCTGAGTTTCCAAGAGTATTGAAAAAACATCCTAACATGCGTAGGATATTCCTCCCTGTTTCATCTAGGCCTGGCCCTGCAAATGGCCAAGCAGTGTTTCAAACTACATTTTCTTTTTTTAAGATGTAAAATAACATTGAAACTTGAACCCACAAATATTTTATTGTAGCTACTGGAATTAAAATTTATTTTTTCATTTTAAATATAAAG
This sequence comes from Ifrita kowaldi, assembly GCA_013398055.1. Taxonomy (NCBI): domain Eukaryota; kingdom Metazoa; phylum Chordata; class Aves; order Passeriformes; family Cinclosomatidae; genus Ifrita; species Ifrita kowaldi. The sequence goes on from VZRS01013534.1 coordinate 71,812, forward strand.
ACATTTCAGAGAAAATATGAGTATCTTAGATATACGCTAATTTCAAAGCTTTGCAGACTTTGGGTTGGGTTTAGTAAGCTGCATACACTTTGGAAAAATGTAGGCTAACATGCAGCTTGGATTACACCATTCTGCTCTTCAAAAATGGCATTTTAGTGAGCCTTTACTCACCAAGGAAATAAAGTGTAGTCTGATGGACAACAGTGATTTTGCCATGTAAGAGGAAGGGTGAAGGAGTGCAGTGGTTTGGCCATCATATGCAGGGAAGGGTTGTACCTGGCTGTACAGATGTATGGCTGTTGCTGTAGGACTAGTTTTGTCAAAAGGTACTGCATCTTCAATAAATTAGAGGCCTTAGGTGAAACTGTTGTACCATCCACACAGAATGCAGGTGTCCGTTCCAACTTTCAAGGCACAGAGACTTGACATGCCAGTGATATTCAGGAAATTGGAAAAAAAAGTCTGTGTAGAAATCAACTTCTTCTATACACAGAAAAGCAGAAGAATATTGCTGCAGATGTTAGCAATCCCTCTGAAGCTGAAATTTAGATGATTTTTTAATATTTCACTGGTTGCATTTGTGTAAAGCATCTAATACACAGCACAGCATTAAAGCTTCCCCATATTATTTCACAGTTCTTGAGAACTTCAGTAGCGTGTTTTTTCTTAAGCTGCTTGTTAAGAACTAGTATGGAGAGGTGATAATAATGGGGCTCCTAATATACCATGGAAGTCGTGCAAAAACACAAATGAGAAATGAAAGCTGTTTTCCTAGATAATTACTAACCAAATTCTGACTGCAGGCATTGTCTTCGTTCAGCCACTTACCTGACAAATGAAGGAAACATAACTCAGTGGTTATTTTCTAATGAATCTAAAGGTCGGAGATATGCATGGACTATCTAGAAACTTTATCATGGTGACTTTGGTGCAGTCTCAGAGCTCACATGATCAGTGGTGACAGTCCTCTCCAGCTCCTTGGTAAAACACTTGTGGGTGCTTACATCTTTTTGAAGCTCAGTGGGATTTACTCTGAGTACATGTTGGGATTCTGCACTGGTGCTCTGGTAATAAGAATAAGGAGAGGTTTCCAAGGATTCTCCCATCTGTATGCTGACTGCCTGCGTTTTGTTTATGGTTAGCCAAATACCAGGATGTAAACAGTCCTACTGATGCCAGTGAGACTGTTCTTCTGAAAGGGATGAATTGCAGAGCTGGACCATTAATTATTTAAATGCTTGTTTCTTCTGTTTGCTTGTGTTCTGCCATAATATTTGAAATAAGAAAAAAGTTGTGTCAAAGGTTATTGAACACTTTTATTTGTGGCTGGTAATATATATATATATATATATATATATATGGTAATTTTTTTTATAGCATGATATACGAGAAATTCACTGTGGACTTAGAATTAAGAAATCAGTCTACTGGTTCTTTATCTACTGCTAGAATGAAAGTTGAAGTAGTCTCACTGCTTTTCCCACAGAGTGCTGTAAACATGGCAAATGTGTGCTTTATCCCCTACTCATTTCATTTCAAAAAGAGAGGTTTTACTACAATTTTTTCTCAGTAATTAATTCCTCAGGTGGTACTCTATAGCTGTGTACTGACAGGCATGGGTTTCCCCGATGTCTCTTCTTCTTTTAACTGAAACAGTCTGCAATAAATAGAGAACAGCTATTTCTGTTTAGGCAGAGAAAGGATTTGAATGCTTTTTTTATTTCTAAAGCAATGTTTAGACTTTCAGGAAGTGCAAACGGGAGCAAACGTAGACAGAGAGGATGGACAGAACAATGCAGCTTCGTACTGCTGTGCTGTTCATCTCAGCTTCTTAGCAGGTTGTCTAACAGAACATCTCTGGAGCTCTACCTGAGAAGACAACATTGACATTTGGGTTAATTTACTGGAGAGAAGTTTTGAAATTCATCTGAATTTCAGCGGATCTTAAGAAAGTGAATCAGGCAATAGCATGTTTATAGTTCTGATGAATCTGTGTAAAATACTATTTGCAATTAAAAGTAATGTGCATTTTCACAATGATGTGAGTTTGAGCAAGTCTCGGTGTATCTCCAATCCAGGGAAGAGCTCTCTCTATAGAAGGGTATGTTGCTTTTATTAGGCCTCATTGCCAGTAACAAGTAGGTATTAAAAAATCTGACCGATAGTTTATAGACAAGTACTTCACCTACATAGCACTGTTCAAAACAATGCTGCCAGCATCAGTGAAAGAATGGATGACAGTTGTTCTGTGCTGTGCCAAAACGTGCCAAGTATCATTGGACAACAGGATTTCAATGAGCATTTCTGATTGCAATGTCCTACTTTTACAATAAAACAGAAGTAAACAAGGATGTGAAAAACCTGCCTGCCTTCATTGGCTAATGGAAGGGTTGTATAGCACTTCAGTAAGATTTGAATAAAATCTGAAGCAGCTCTACAGGAAATGCATGACTTTTTTTTACTTCTGACGCAAACTGTGTTTTGAATATTAGTGTTATTAACTACTAGTAATTGAGTGACACATGATGGATTAAAAATATTTTGGATTTCTTAGGATATTTAATTTCACATTCAGGACACTAGAGCTTCCAGAAAATTGGAATTTTTATTTTGTACCTCTCCATTGAGGACAGTCTAATTTTGTAGCTTGTCTCAGAATAAGCAGAATGAATTTAGAATGAGCAATAGTAATAAAATCCATTAAGAAATTTGTATTTTCCTATAATTCCGCACACAAGCACTTTTGGGGATAGGATTCAGCCTAAAAAAAATGCTGAATCTATATTTTGATATCTTTCTTCCTAGACAGGGATTTTAACCACAGTGTTTCAACACTTTTATATGGGAAAAGTCCCAGTGAATATAGTTCTCAGTTACACTTCCTTGTGATTCCTGTAGTGTGAATAGTGCCTGATATGGCAAGTATACTTGAAATTTTGGGCAGGTCAAACAGTTTTGGAGAGCTGTACTGAACTTCTACCTTTTGGTTGCACAGCTTTCAGTGGCAGTGCAGTACTTAACCTGCTGCAACTCCATTCCTGGCATAGGATCTGATGGATTGAGAATGAATAGGCCGTTTGCATGTAGTGTGAGTAATGAGTCTGTTTGCTGTGCAGTGGACATGCAAGCTAAAATCTTGCTTTTGTGAGTATCCCGGCTTTTGTCCGCCTCTGGGAGCAGGTGGTCAGAACAACTCACACATTTGGGCTTCATACATCGCCCTGGGAAGCTGTGCTATTACAGGATGTGAGCTCCTGCTGTAAGGCTGTGAGGCTTATATAGACTTCTTGCTTCGATCAGGCTGGAATGCAACTGCCCCATTACACATCCTGAATCATACAGTACCAACATGCAAGCTGAAATGGGTTAAATACCCAGCCTTTTGTCAACCAAATGTAGTGCCCCTTCCTCCCCACCTCAGTGACCCTTGCAGTTACACATCCGTATTGAGTAACTTCCACGCCAGATGCTTTTCCAAAAGAAATTTGAGACAATTACAGCTTCTTTTATGCTGGTGGTAAGCATTAGAAAACAGAGATCACCAACAATTTTTCATAAAAGGGTAAAGAAAAGAGACTGTTAGCAGTCTTTATGGTCCATTTGATACATACAGGCTAAAGTTTGACATTGCAGGAGGAGGATTATAAAATTGAATAGGATTATCATTACAGGCTGCCAGGATAAAATTAAGTACACACTCTCTCCTTCTATTCACCCAGCTTCCTGGGATCCTTAAATGAGGGGAGAACAAATAGAAGCAGTCTGCCTACTGTTTCATTATGAGTTTGTTAGAGAAATGAAACTTTACTGAGAGGGACAGAAATAAATGTCATAGAGGGTACTCTATGAGTATCCCATACTGAGAATTCACAGGTTCAACAAGATTTGCTTTGTTGACTTTAAAGTGTGCCTTATTTGTGTTTTAAACACCTTTAAATGGGCAATATAAAATTTGTGATCAGTATAAATGGGTAATATAAAATTTGTGATCAGTATAAATGGGTGAGTCAGGAAGGACATGAGTGGAAATGTTAGAACAAGAAAGCAGGTTTGCTCTGTTATGAAAGTGTTTTGAGTCTTTTTACCTCAGAAAAAACCCCAAGCATTCCTGGGAAAATAAAGTGTTGGACAAAAAATTAGTGCTTTCTACCTCTGCATAAAGTTAGAGAACCAATGAAATGTGGTAGTGCTCCTGGACAAACACATTCTTTTGCTGTCTGTGTTGAAACTCATCTGGATTGTTCCTCCTGGATTTACATGACAGTGGAAGGTGGGAAAGAGGAGGGCAGCCAAACCTGTAGGAAGTCTGGTTTCCAGCAGGACAAAACAAGTTGTTTACATGAGGTTACTTTGGCATGCTTAGGCAGAGGCACATCTGCCACATTTTTGCCTCCAGCTAAAGCCTAGCTGCTATAATTGTAATGTCTCTGTTATATTCAAATCTCTTTATTAAAATATCACCTTGAAAATCTAATGAAGCAGAACTCAACACACAGTAGAGAAGCCTAAGAAAATTAAAATGGAGGAAGTGACTGTGAATAACTAGTATATGTACAAGGAAGACACTATTAATGCTATTAACAAGCTTGCTGAACAGTGAGTTAATTAGAAACAGAACTATTAAATCTAGGTTGTGGGGTGGGGTTTGTTTTGTTTTGGTTTTTTTCTTTCTTTTTAATAAAGGAAAGGAGTACGGGAGATGGCGTCCCTTTAAAAGTTCGATTACTGTCATTAAGTGCCATAAACCAGCAAAGATCTGCTTAAAGATAAAGGAATAAACCCTCTTTGTTTCTGTTTTCCTTCCGGGGTTCTGATGCTGCAGTCTGTTGCTGTTTTTCTTTATCTTTCTGGTGAAACGTCTTTTGTTCAGATTTTTGTTTTGTGGATCTGTGAACTCTTCCTAATTCATAAGACGGATAAGTCTTTTAAACATAGGAACACTAATGTTAATGTAAAGCTGAAAGATTTAGAAAATCAGGGTTGACTTAGGCCAAGACTACCTTTGGACTGTAACAATCTCTATTTCCTTTAATATTAAACACTGTGGCATGGTATGTGAGATTTTGGGCTACAGTGCCTCAGACCATGTGGTAATGATTCCTTCTTCTAAGAGCTGTCCTACAATCATGCAGTTGCTCCATCCTGAGACAGGTTTGATTTGTGATTCCAATCCTGCTTATAATAGCCTGCTTTTTTCCTAAAGTGCTTAGTTTCAGTACAAATACCTCCTTTGCTATATATTTCTGAGTGATAATTAGAAATGAGAAATACACTATCTCCAAAGTGGCTTTGTTTTAAAAAAAATTGAGATTGCTGTGCGTCATCTGAGATCTCTACCCATTGCAATTAACATATAAAATTATCAAGGTTATTTTTCAAGATAGAGAAGTGAGATGGTAAATCAGAAAAACTGGGTAATTCCATTAATTAAATTAGTAAATTAGTGAAGTTTTGGCTTCCTAATTTGAAGTGAACTGCTTTAAAAAGAAAAGGCAGAGCACTGAGTGTCTCCCAGCTACAGCTGCTAATGTTAGTGAAACCAACATTTTCTTCAGAACATGTATCCCTGGCTTATATATCTCATGTATGTGCCAATTGTTTCTTCTCTAGCAAATGAACGAGGATTTTTAAAAGAACCAAATGTTCTCCATGTTGCAACCCTTGTAATATTACGTTAAAAGGACTGTCCTTTTTCTTTTTGAAATGTTTTCTTGCAGGACTGGAGATTATTTTGGTTGTTAATGATGGATTGTGATGGAGCGGGGGAGGGGGGAAAAGAGCAGCATCCATGGTCTCCATGCTAAGTAACATAAAAATAGGGGGAGTTGGGAAATAGGGGAAAAAAGCAATAGAAAGCATTAGGTGTTAGAGCTGTGAGATTGATGGTAGGTGAGAATATTCAAGGAGGAGTCTGTGAAAACCAAGGGTCATGTAGAAGTAGTATTCAAATGGTGAAGATACCTCTTTACTACGTGATCAAGAGAACTACCTCAATAGATAGAATTGAGACAAAGCCATTTGGTTTTGTGGCAGAGTGAGGTGTTTGCAGAAGTTTTTCTGTGGAGCATGTCTTTCCTTGGTTTACACAGGTCTCTCAGGTGACTTCAGGGGTATAGCTTGAGTACTGGTTGGTTTCTCCTTGCAGAATCAACAATGTAGTGGAAGTAGTGTGAACTACACTGAGCATGTGCATGAGCATGTGTGTTATATTGCATATCCAGATGGTAGTTGGTCAAATTTTTATAAACCAATAGCCCAAAACATCTATAATAGTTTTAAGATCAGATGTGCGTCTGCTGTGCATTAACAGTTCAGTTTACCTTTTGTTGTTAACATGTCATTGCCTGGACAATCTGGTCTTCTTGTTTATTTTCATTGCTTCTCATATGCCATCATAAATAAGCAATAAGTATTATTTGTAAGTGAAAGAATGAAGAATATTTCAAGTGTTAATTTTAGAACAGTTGATTTAGAATGAGAAATCAATCTCCTAACATTAGCTGCTAGTAATACATACATCTGCACGTAAGTGAATAGAAGTAAAATTTTTTTGGAAGCTTGTGCTGTTGAATGTTTTTCTTGGGTCTACCAGTAGTTCAGTCAGAATTATTTTCTGAATGAGTTTTGCATCCAAAAATGTAGAAATGTGCCCAAAACTGACTTGCGAAGTGATTTAGTTTCTGTGTGATTATCTTCCAACAATTGCATATGCTTGTTTTATGATCTCAGCTGTGCTACCTTAAGTTCTCATTAGATGTCAGAAGTTTAACTGGGGTCAAGTCAGGTCAAGCTTATTTAGATAGCAGTAAGTTAAGGAAAATACAGATATTTCTGCACATGATGTTAATTCAGCTGAGGACAACTTTTTATGCTTCAGCACAAAGTACATGTCCTGTTACGTCCCTCTGGGCTTCAGGGGATGCAGGGTGGGAGAAGTGCCCAAGTGATGGCTACAGCCATTATAGTAATGTCATCTTTTGTATAAAATGTTAAACTGTGCTTCAGATGTGCTTAAAATTTGGAGTGCTCTTTTTTTTTCTTTTTAATTTTGCTTGTTTGTTTTGTTTTCGTTGTTGTTTGTTTGTTAGTTTGCTTGGTTTTTTGTTTGGTTGTGGTTTCTTTTGTTTTTGTCTGGTTAGCCTGGCAATTGGATTATAACCCTGAAAACTCAGATGTAACTGTGCTTCAAGGCACGTATGAAGGGCTTTGGTTTTCTTCTGAAACTGAGAGACAGGAAGTAAAAGGGACATCATAAGGGACACATATTCTCTTAATATTTAATTGTGGCCTTACTTAATTTCCTTTTGAAAAATACTTTTAAGGATGAAGCTGTCTGTATCTGTTTCTGTTGTAAGCTGTGTGTGAAATTCTTCCAACTGGCGCAACTTTTGAAACCTTCTGAGAACTGACAATCTTGTTGTAAGGTAGGAGACAGGAAGTCGCTTAGGTGATTTTATGGCTAAATAAGAGATTGCCAATCTCTTTCATGACATCAGTGGACCTCACCTCAAATATTTATTTAGAAACACATGAGGGTAGTGAGGGAGATTAAAGTAGAAGAGGGTTTATAGAGTAAAATGGATGCAATCAGGCATGTAAAAAGCTTAGTTTTCCAATTTCTGGCTGATAGTCCTAGCCTGTTTCCATTTTTCTGTCTGATTAACTCTTTCTTCTGTAGTAACCTATCTAAGGAAGCACAATAGTAGCAACACATTTCTTGGATGTCTCTTCAGGTTTTTTTTATTTTTTTCTTCCAATACTAAATCATTTGCATTGGAAATAATGGAAGGAAATAATTCCTTTCCTTTGTATTTCATGTTGGGTAATAAATCTTTTGTTTATTTCATATAACCAACCTTGCTTAAAAGTGACCAGTCAAGACTAATGGTTCTTGGTTCAAGATGCTAATGTCAAAACTCCATTCTGATCACCATTTGTGTTCTTATGCACATAAAATCAAGCTCTCTTAACTTAAAAGGAAAAAAACCTTCATCCAAATGTATATTTTTCTTGTAGTTTAAATAATTATTCTTGAAAAATAGTTAGATACTATAGCTTCTTTCTTGAGAGTAGCAGAGCTTTAGTTTCTTTGTGCAAGAAAATGTAAATTGATATTTTTTTCCCTCAAAAAAGGAAAGGAGGATATCGATTTAGAAGTTAAAAGCAACTATGTATAGTTTGGAAAAAAAGCCCCAAATTTCAGTTAGGAGTCATAGAAAAATATCACTTCTATATATTTTTAACTTTTTAAAACAATGTTGTGAGAGTCTTGTTGATTTCTCTTAAAGCTGTTTTGGATTAATGTAATTCTAGGTAGAGATATAAAAAAGCCTAAGCATAACTTTATTTTATAGAAGGGCTAACTTTATTTGTTGAATTGTAGTTCTATACCTATAAATATATTTTATTTTCCTTTCTTGAATTACTGTTTTCCACAGTTAGTAGTTTTGGCAAATTGCAGATTTGAATGAAACTGAGTTTCATGGAGTGTTGCCTTGAATTAAATAATGTTTAATGATAGTAATAATAGGAGCAAATCAGCCTCTCTGTCAGAAAAAAAACCAAGATAATGGAGTCGTGGATAGATATTTCAATAAGGATTAGCAGCGATTAAATTTCTCTATGGACAGTCATGGGTGTGTTTTGGAACTCTGCCATATCCTTCTGTGGCTACAATGAAAGCACATGGGTTTGAACAATGGTAACTCATTGGTATGCGCTATTTAAGTGTTTTACATGGATGAATCAATTTAAGCTTGGATCCCTTGTATTGATCTTCTTGGTACTAGTCTAGGTGTTTTATCTAATGGAGATTATTTGCACAGTTGTTGGTATTTTCTGTTTAACCTCCTGCATGGGACTAGGTGTAGAATGCTTAGTGCTCATCCTTTGTGTATTTTTATATTTTTTCCTCCATAAAGTGCCATTTCAGATTCTGATGGGATAAAATCCCGGCTTGCACTAAAGAAATGGATTTAATGCTGTTTCATTAGCTAAAGGTACAGCACTTTGATTCGTATTCCAAAAGAGAGGTTTTTAGTCTTACCACAAGAATTGCTGAAGTTACTCACATTACACCAAAATGTTCTAAAGAAACATCTTTATGAGCACTGAGTCTTTAATTGCAAGGATTTTTTCCTTAGGTGGTATGTTTCCATCGGTGTTGTTTTTTCTGTAACTAGTCATGTTTAGCTGTGCAGAGAGACTTTCTTAGACAGTATTAATGACTACTCAAACCTTGTTGTGAAAGAAGTGATCTGAAATATCATTAAACCAGCTTACTGTAAAGAATTTTTAACTTAAGTTTTATGGAATAAAGTTTTTTAAATCCTGGCTCACTTTATAGAAACTCTTGTATTTATTCTGGAAAGGAGTTACGGCTGGGTTTGTGAATTTTATTTTTTTTAACAGTAAGTCAGTGGTTGTGTTCCATTTTATATAGCATTTACTTGATGAACAAAACCAAATGATTGTTAGTATCATGCCTTACTTAGGACAAAATGATAGACACAATCTACAGGTTAGGTGGCTGTTTTAAAAATTGATTTGTTTTGAATTCTGCAAGTAAAGGACTGTGTCAGGCTTGTTCAAATATAATTCCATCTTGATTTTTCATTTTGATTGTAGTTTCATTTTATTGGCCTATATTAGTCATCTGTGGTTGGTTGAACATATTGCTGCAGCATACTTTTTGAAGCAAAATAAAGTCAGGCTTTTCAGAACATCTCAGGCAACAGACAGGAAGCATTGTTATTTGTCAGTTGGTGCATGCACCAACAATGGAGTTGAAGTCATGCAACAACATAAAATGTATATTTAATACAGGATTGTACAGGGGGCAAAATGAAGATCTTTGTCCATAGTATGCAAGCATTTGATATTTTTTGTTTTTTTCCTTTTGGTTTAGCAGCCTTGATAGTTGGTTAATGCTTTCTTTTGTAATGGTGGTTAGTTTTTTTCCTTCATGTGGAAACTGTGCCTGAACCACAGTCAGCTCTGATCATTGTATTTTTAATGAACCAAACTGAAGACATGGCCCTTTTATTACTTCCAGCTTCTTAGAACATATGCCTACATGAAAATGAGAACTGAGAAAAATGAAAAACTAATTCTGTAACCCTCATAAGGACAGATCAAAATATGAAACCTGAAAACCAAAATACTGGGAGACCACTGGAAGAACTTTCTTAAAAAAAGAGTTTCTGTCTGTAGATGATCGTTTAGAGCTGTAAGTATAGAAATTTTCTCTGTTCTTTTAGTAGAATTTTAATTATTTCTGAGACAGTAATAGTAATTTTTTAATACAAGGGAAAGGGAATAAGTTAGGTGTCCAGTTTTTAATTTTTGCACAGACATTGTCTTCTAGTTGTCTTCTCTTAGTAGCTCTAGCTCCATTCATTACTTATTATTTTTAAATAAATTAATTTTGTAGCATAAAGCTATAGGCAATGGATTTTGCTATATACCATGAATTCAGAATCTTAATTATGTAAAATAACTTTACTATCAAAACTATCATTGATCGAAATCAGTATGAAGTCAGATCTGAATCTTAGTGTTTAGCCAGCTAGGATGGAATACTGTATCTTGCTTTAATAAGCATATATTGGCCAGAGCTGATTGAGGTTTGTCATCATGGCCATAAAAACAGCCTCATTTGTCTTCCCTTTTAACATTCTATAATTGAGAAAGTCGCTTCTGATCTAATTGTAGGCCTAGAAAGGAGCTGAAGAGGGACTTTTTGCAAGGGCTTAGAGTGATAGGGTAAGGGAAATGCCTTAAAAACTGAAAAAGGGTAGATTTAGATTAGAAATTAAGAAGAAACTCTTTACTCAGAAGGTGGCGAGGTGCTGGAACAGATTACCCAGGGAAATTGTGGATGCCCCATTCCTGGCAGTGTTGAAGGCCAGTCTGGATGGGCTTTGAGCAGCCTGGTCCGATGGAAGGTGTCCCTGCCCATGACAGGGGAATTGGAATGAGATGCTCTTTAAGGTCCTTCCCAACCCAAATCATTCTATGATTTTGGTAATTCATCTTAGGTTATTGAACTAAATAGTCAACCTTTCAGGCTTTCTAGCCCTTCCTTGGAGCTTCTGTTTCTTCTGTGGTAGAACACAAACTGCTTGAGTGAGAAGAATAATTCCAAGATTTAGTTAGTTTTACTGATCAGTTCAACCTTCTTAGATAAAGAGTAGGAGCTACTGAGTGTAGGGAGAAATGATCAGAAAGAGGTTTAAAAAAAAAAATTATTACGTGGTGGGTTGGCACATTACATATGCCAGTGTCTTTTGTGACACAGTCATGGTTGCCTTGTTTTAGGCATCTAAGGATGAAAGCATTGTGCTTGTTTTCTTAAGGTTTACAGAGTGTGCCTTGAGTGCACTTGAGATATTCTGAACATCGAATAGCTGCATTGCTGATGAAGTCTGACTTGCCAATTGCTGTCTCTTTTCTTAATAATAGTAGTCAATACTTGTATAATAGTCTGTAGTTAATGAATAAAATAGTTTTTCAATTTAATTAGTTTAAAAATCAAGGGTATTTTCAGTGTGTCATTAATCCTATGTGTCGTGAAAATAGGTTTTAAATTGACTGTCACATACATTGAGTTTCATTTCAACAATACGTTGCAGCACTTGGATCAGAAACGCTAATTTGGTTTTAAAATTTTATAAATTAAGTTACCTGTGCTGGGGGTAGTAGGCTTTCTGTACCTCATAAACTTCCAGAATGCTGCATAAAGAAAAGAAATAAGATCATGCCTGTGCTAAAATAAGAAATAAGAACATGCTAAGTCTGCGCTTCTTAGTATGTAGTATCTAAGTATAAATCTTAAAGTATTAGTAGTTTTGGATTTATGATTTTAAAGATATAGTTGTGGAATACTTTTACTGAGTGAACATGAAACTGTTTAGGTGAAAGGAAAATGGAAGTTCATGTACTGCAAATTTCTATACCACCAAATTTCTAGACCATCTCTATATTCTGTAGTTTCTTTCCCCTTTCCTTTTCCTCCTCTGTAAAAGGCTGTAGAACCTAAACACTTGATAGATTAGTAGACGTAAAACTATTCTATAGCTGTGCATCTAGAATCTTGATATCTGCAACTTAGCAAAAAAATACATTTATTTGCACAGTAATTTTAGCTGCGCAACATGCTAATAAAAAGAAAAAGCATTTAGAGTATTTATGCTTCAGTCAAATATTTTGCAAGTATTTTTGCATGTTACCACGCAACTTCAATTCTTTGTTTTGTAGATGTTACAATTGAAAAGTAGACTTTAAATGGTGATTTCTGTCAAATTTTTAAAATATAGCCACTGGTTTTGAATGTCTCAGATTTTTAGTATTCAGTGTATACATATACAATCCCCAAACTGAATGCTGGTTAAGAATACCTAAGTATCTTGGCAAAATTTAGATTGCAACTTGATGACAGAACGAGATGAGAATTCAAAACTTAAAGCAAAGACAGAATAAAACTACATAATAGAATTGGACTAGAATTTAGAGATCAGGACAACTGATTAACAATTTAGTAAAACATCACAGACAAGTGTGATTCTATGATTCTATGTCTCCCCTCTAGGAGAGGTGTGGATATTGATGCAGTGGTACAGGTCAGTTGTTACTAGTGGAAAGAACCAAATTCCAGCAGAACAAAATTATAGGGATTATTTGGCCTAAACTGACGAAGTGCTGAACAAGCATTTAGAAGTTTTATCTTTCAGAAATCGTAATGCCACAATGTTCTATTATTCAGATTTTTTTTTTAAAACTTCGGACAAAAATAGTTGTATTAATTTTCTTTCTTCCTGATTGTATGTTACACTACAGAGGGTTACGTAAATTTTTCATTAGGCTTTTTATCTTTATTTGCATATGATCCTTTGTTGTATACATACTGCCCTCAAGGACCACCAGGACCATTTTAACAGATCTTGTCACAATCCATCCATCCATCCATGTAATGTGAAGTCTGTACTAGTGCTGGGGGTGGATCTGTCCCAGGGGCTGGAGCTAGGCTTGGCATTCATCCTAGATGAATTTCACAAAGCTTCTTCTGATAACTCTTCATAAATACATTTCTGTCATTCTATGGCTTTAGTAAAGATGCTGGAACTCCTGTTGGCTATTGCTGTTCTCTATGCTTTTATCTGGCTCATAGGTGACATTCTTTGTCTGGTCATACCTATTCAAGGCCCAAAATATTAAATTCTCTGGAGGTTACTATTACCTATAGTGCATATCATGCATAACAGTGTGACACTGTGTGAATAAGTTACCTGCAGTTAGACACTGTTGGTTTGGTTGCCGTCCATTTTTTAGAAAAACAGGCTACAGAGCAGAAATGGTACATTTAGCTTTAGGAGTTTGTGTTTCATATTTGTTACATTTTGGTTTTAAGCATTTGAAAATAGCACTTAGAATTGCCTTATGGAAGTAGTTTTCAATGAATTATTATTGGTTATCTCCAACTGGAAAAGATCAGTATTGTATCTACAAAGAGAAAGAACAGCACATGCAAATACAGGTCATGAGACAGTCTGTGTACAGTAGTAATTGTTTGTAAGATTTCTGTAGTTGTTCCAGAACGAGTCATCATACGAGCTGTAGAGTTTCACTAACATCAGTGTCTATCTTTTAAGATTTAGTTTTATGAAATTTGAGTTATGGTGCATTAGTGAGTTTGAAAATCTTTATGTATGTTTAAACTATACTGTGCCTTCTCCATGCAAGATTCTAAAGTGCTTGAGATGAATTCTGTTTTAAAACATTGAGGCCATTCCTGTGTTTTTACACAATTAATTTGACTGAAACAAACTACAGTTAAACTATTCTTCAGGATAACTGCTGCCAAAATAAGAGTGTACAGTGGAGTCCATTTACAATGTGCTATTGAAGCAATAAATCTGTGAAAACTGCAACATATGTTTAATTTCAGTAAACTTCTTAAAATTTGTCTTGTTTTTTTAAGGAAAATTTGTGAAAGCATGCATGATGTTGTAATGAACTTGTGGGCACGTTACTTAGGTGAAACAATTTTCACCATCATATCATGTTACTTGCCTTAGGAAAAATAAGTAGCTCCAAAGACTAACAGATAAAACTAGTTAGATCTAGGAAACTGACATGCAAGAAGATATTTTTATAAAAACTGAGTGTTAGGTGTGACCATGACCATAAATAATAAGCTGGAAATAGCAAAGTGTAGGAATTGTGTTACCTGTAGTCATCCTTTTATGTTTATATCTGTTGTTCTGTGCTTTTTTACTTCTTGGAGACTTCATTGTCCATGTGAAGCTATCTGGCTTTCAGTGGAAGATGTACCTTTGGTGTAACTTCCTATGATTGCTCTGAAGTCCAACTCTCACAAATTTAACTGGCAGAGTGAGAGAAAGAGTTCCAGTAAATTTTGCTTGGTTTTCAGTGTGACTATTGTTCATATTAATGTGGAGAGAAGGCAATGTTTTAGATGATAAAGTGTTTTCAGAGGAAGAAAACCTGTCTACTGCTGGAAGGGTTGGTCCCTAGTCATGAAAAACCTGGTTTAGATGCTTTATACGAGCCGGAGGTAAGGTCAGTAACAATACCTGGGGACTTGACTCTCCTTTACTGGTAAATTCAGAGCTGGGAGGCACAGAAGAATTAAACAGACCAAAGGCTGTGGCCAGACCAAAGGTAAGTTGCTTCTATTTGTGACTTACTACATTTATACATTTATACGTTTATACATTTGTTTTACAGGCTAGTGAATTAGCTGACAGTGACAGGTGGAAAAAAAGATTGTGTATTTTTCTGATCACAGGATCATTTTGAGCCATCAAGCATATGTAATTGGTTGAGGACGTTAAGTGAAGATATAGAAACTTTATTCTCATTTCACAAATTTGCAGTGAAATGATAACCAAAATGTGGCTTGCAGTTCTGTTTGCTGATGTTCAGAGAGAGGAATTCGTTTGTGGTTACAAGGATAATTACATAATCAGAGTATTCCAAGTTGGAAGGGACCCACAAGAATCAAGTCCAACTCTTGAGTGGCCCATACAGGGATTGACCCCACAAACCTTGATGCTGTTAGCACCTGGCTCTAATCAGCTGAGCTAATCTCAGAGTTATAGTAAAGCCTGTTTCATCAGGCAGCAGTCAAAGGCTGGTATATTTGTCATCACACTGTAGAAACTGCAGTACAGTATGATTACCTTTTATAAAAACTTCAGAGTGAGTATCAAGGGACCTGGAAAGCTGGCCTGGAAAGCTGGCCCAGAAGGAAAGCGATGTAGACCCTGGATCAGACGGATGTAAAATAATGGCCATGAATCAATAAAGTTGTAATATTGGAAAGATTTTCAACTGTTAGAAGAGAAAAATATGAAACATTTCAAATAAGAATAGTAAAATAGTAGAGCAGAAGTTCTATCAAAACTATTTTATTTAACAGTAGCAGCAAGGAAATGGAAGCATAGTCTGACAAAGGATTTGTGTTATAAGAGTAAGTGTAAGAAACCCTCTGTTTTACAAAATCTCAAATGCATAGGGGACTGGACTTGATGTGTGGATCTAAGACAAATAAGAGGCAATATCTAAGACAATACAGAGGCAATTTGCATTGTATATTCTACGTTGTGTCTTATTCATTATTTTTCCAATACTACAGGACCTAAGCAGTGACAATTAAGGTGCTGTAATGAAAATAATGAAATAATGCATGCTGCATATGACATAAAGAGAAAATTTGGTTTGACTTAGCATGTTGAGTTTAGCTGAGTTTGTTTCAACAGTCAATTGAAATTTATAAGAAACCCTACAATTCATGAGTGATGTATAAATATATTTTAGTATGTTTGATTTTCTGGCTAGAATAAGAAGATTAAATGGCTTTTTATGACGTTGAGACAAAGCTGAAATTCCATTGTGCTAGGTAAGTTGCTAGAGGAATCAGCCAATTGTTCCCTGAGCTGTTGCTTCCCTCAAGACAGTGTCCTTTGTTCTGAATAATACACATGGACTGCCTATTATTCAGAACAAACTGGATGCTGCAGTCAGTGTTGGAGAACTCCAGGTGATTGGTAGCAAGGGGTCTTTCCTGCTGGGCTTTTATTTCTTTCATAGAATACACAGTCTTCTCATATGTTGGTGTGAGCTTTCCTTCGTCCCAGGTGTTTCTTAAGTTCAGGTGGTTTTGATCTTCTAAGCCAAAGATTAGTCAACCAGAAGCTGGGCAAGAGCTTCGTGGGCAAAGGAAGAGAAAGGGGTATGGAACATGTAGTTTCAGCATTTTATAATTGGTTTGTCAGTTCTCCTAAATTCTTCTGGTGGTCAAAGGTCAAGTATGCAGTAGTTGAAACTGCGCTGACATTTCTGAAAATAGTGGCACAAGCTGAACCAGGGAACTTTGTGACCATATGAGTTGCAAGAGTCTACAGCCAGCTGGTGTTTGTAATAAGAACAGAGAGTAGTAGGCATGTAGAAGAAGTGGTCACTCGAATGTGATGACCAGCCTGTTGCATTGCACAGAAAGCCGTGGCACTTGGCTTCTGTCTGGTTCATGAGTTTCACTGCTGATAGCAGTGACCAAATATCTGACTTTAAAACACCACCATGAATTTAGGAGTCACGTTTGTGCTTTTACTAAAAAAGACACTTAAGAAAAGTAGAGAGTTTAGAATTGATAAAATTTATATATTTTGTTTGCAATCACATTTTGTGATTCACAGAATCAATTAAGTTGGAAAGACTTTTTGAGGTCATCAAGTCCAACCTATGGCCCAGTGTTGTGAATACTTGTTTAATTGTGAGTTGCATAGTGAGTGCTGCTGAGTAACAACATAAATATTTTCCTGCTTCTTTGTGCATCATCAGGTTGTTTTGAAAAAGTAGTCATCCTCTTAAACATGAGAGCAGCATCCTATAGAGAATGATTTTCCTAAGAATTCAGGGTAGCGTGTATCTTAAACCAGACTGGGAGTAGAGGAGTTTGGAAGGATTCTAAAGCCATGGAAAAGTTGTTTCCACAGACCTCAGATTTGGGGGCTAGTACCTGAATACATGCTTTTAATCCAGTGGTCTCTGCATAACAGTCTAAATGTTTTTGCTCTCTCAGGGCTATTGTGTGTATTATTGTGCTGGTATGTGTTCTTCCATAAGGCACAGCCCTACAATTAAAAAAGATCCCAGAAAGGATTGGATTGAATACCATGTCAGCAGCTGAAAGCCAGCTGACTCTCTCCCCTCTGTGATGTCTCCTACCTCCACGCAGCAAAGTGGAGTGAGCAGACGGGTAGAGAAAACCTCTAGGAGAAGCACAGTGTATATGATGTGCAAGGCTGTGAAATGCAGTTAATTGAAGACAGAAGTTGCTGCCACTTATGTTTCTTCAGCCTTCAGCAATGAAGGTT
Source organism: Ifrita kowaldi (assembly GCA_013398055.1). Classification (NCBI taxonomy): domain Eukaryota; kingdom Metazoa; phylum Chordata; class Aves; order Passeriformes; family Cinclosomatidae; genus Ifrita; species Ifrita kowaldi. The sequence continues at coordinate 89,211 of VZRS01013534.1, forward strand.
CTTATAGATGGAAGGTGGTAGAGCATTTGAATAACATCAGCTTACAGAGTTCTTACACTGTTATTTACACAGTTTGAAAAGTTATTTGGGCTTGCTTTATTATTTGCATTAGTAAGAGCTGGTGACTTTTTGTTGTATTTCAGCTGAAGTCAGGTTCTGATGGAATTGTTAGAATCATGATACTAAATTAAGTTTGGATTTTTAAAACCACGGAGAAAAACCTTCTTCAGAGTGGGATACTGATATATAAATTAAGTATTTCACCTGCGTACTCAGGAATAAATCTTTGGTTTTGGGACATTTGACAAATAGTACAAAGCCTATTACCAGTTTATGTTTCAAAACAAGTAAATATTGAACTTGTAAAGAAGATTTGTTTTTCTGCATGTTACAGTAAAGAGCATCCTTCAGTTTTGTACTGCAAATGTGACATTAATATTATTTTGGTGCTGATGGATGCAATATGTGTGCTAAGAAACATACATTTTCTGTGTATGATAGGAATGCATTTTCTGCATTGATACTTGGCTTGGGCAGTATGGTGGGAGCACGAAGAAGTACAGTCTTGTACAGCCTGTCCTTGCTCACTGTGTACAATTGCTTCACAAGACAGTGGAGAGTTGACTGCAGCAGGGAGAAACTGGAACATGCTGACCACACCCACTGTTCCCTGCCTGCCCCATGCGACGCGGGGTGCTGGGGAAAGGTGTTGTTTTCATTTGTCTTGGTTTCCCACCATCCAAATTTGGCAAAAAATTGGTTTTCTGCCAGCCAAGTTTTATTTGCCCATCATCTGAATTTTGCCCTATGCTTAAGGACTCTCTTTACTGCATAAAGTAAATAAAATACAGAGCAAGTACTGAGTTCATGGATACCTACAAAATTCGAGGATATTTTTGCCAAATGAGATTAGGGTGGGCTTGAAATTTACTGAGATGTGTGTACTACATATAAGTTCGGGGTTTTTTCGGGTAAGAAACTTGATAAAGCAGGGGAAAGAGTGGCATGTTATGTTACCTTTACATGAGGTAAGTCGAGCATCCTGAAAGGCTTTTCGGTTGCAGCTGTGAGCAGTGGTAAATTTTCAGATGAAGCTGGTGGAAGATGGGTCAGTTAATCAGAATTCACAGTTCTATCCCAGATGGATATTGGGGTTTTGCTTTTCCATCTTTTTAATCTTTGTTTTGCTGTACATTTTCATGACATGGAAGTTTTGCCATTTGAACTGTCTAAAGGCAGTAATTGGGCCTGGCATTCAAGATATGAAAATGTGTTGAAATTGTAATGCTTTAATGCATGCCTTTGACTTCTCTGCTTTTTGTGTTTACTTTGTTAAAAGATATTCATAGCTCTATTTGTAATGCTTATGAAAAAATAAGGGCAGGGTTGACAAGGCTACCATTTCATCTACCATTTTCTACCCGTGAAATTATCCAAAAGTTGGAGAAATAATGTCTTTTTTTTTTTTTTTCCCCCAAAAGCGGTCAAAATAGCATCACAGGTTATTTGGTTATCTGGATTTGTCTTGAATTACCCAAATGCATATATATAACTTTACATCACTGTTCAGTTCTTTAACTTCTGGCTCAGGAAACAGGCAATAAATTTTGGATTTCTCTACCAATGAATTAAACTTCAGTTTATGCAAGGACCTGAAAGAAAACATTTAATGTCGGTCCTAGCAAAACTTTTCAGTATGTCTATGTGGCAGTCTGAAGAATAGAATCTTAAATCCCAGGTTTCATTTTGCAGCAAAGAGAGCGAAGACGGAAGAAATGTCACAAAAGTTCTATGATTGAGTGTTTGTTCAGGAGGGACTAAGGCCTTGCTTTTTGCCTGTGGACAGGGGAAACTTGCAGCACCACCTGATGGGCTGCTATTCCCGTTCTATATTCAGAGTTTATTGCCATCTTTCATATACTAAATAATTACTAAAAAAAGTAAAATAATCTATGCCTGAGTGAAATTCAATATCAAACATAAAAATAAAATGAGAAGTAATTTGTGCATTTTACTGGCTTTTGAGAACTGTGCTTTTAAATAAAAATTCATTTCGCATAATTTATAGTTTATATAAGACAAGTTTAATTGTTATATAAAAGTAGCATTTTTCAAGATACATAGAAGTGTTCTCTTGTAGGTGTACCGGAAGTAATTAGCAATACATTCCTAGCTAGTCTTCTAGTGTGTGACATTTAAAGCTCCTGGCGAGCTGAACCTAAAATGTAAATGCAAAAAGGAAAAGGAACCGCCAAAACCCCATATACTTTTGTGTTTGTGTGAAATGTTGGTGATGACCTTTCAACATCTCTTCAGCGTTCTGTAGTGTAGCTGATTGAAAAATTGAACATATGTATTGACATTTATTTCATGTGATTGTGCAGAAAGACTGCTGGGTTTTTTCTTTTAAAAGTATTTTGTTTGAATGAAATTGTGTTTTGTACCAGTTAAAAATTTTGGTTTTGTTTTCTTCCTTGGGTCAGAATATTTTTGGATGGTTTATTCATCTGTCAGACAGGATTTCCAATGTGATAATGGCACCTACAAAATTCCAGAAGAAACAAAATTATTTTCTGTTTCTCTCCATTGATGCTGTAGAAACATACAGAAGAGCTGTCTGCTTCTCTTAGCCAAATACATCACATTGTTTTGTTTCTGTAGCAAAACAATATAATAGGTTTTTTAAGCTTAGAGAATGAGGAAATTAACTGTCAGTCTTGCTGATGTGGGGAACAAAACCCCACAAAACCTTGCTGTCTCCAGCTTTACTCTTGGTAGAAACTTATGTGCATTGGCACCTTAACAGTTTGAGCTGAGTTTTATTTGTGTGGTATTTATATAAGTATGTTTTACAGTATTATTTTTTTAGCTTTGGCTACAGTCTTGTAATATTAGATGTGCATCTGGTGTGTTAGCTTTTCTTGTATGTTTGTGTGTATAAATATGTTGGGATGGGGGAAGAGTTAACCAACTAAATGGCTGTATTCAAATAGTTTTGTGGTGTAACTGCTGGCAACCAAGGAGGTATTTCTGCTTTTTTAAATAGTTTTGGGGTTTTTTAGTTTGAAAAAGAGTAAAAAGAGTGCCACGAGAATTCTTTTCCATCCTCACATTTGTTCAGAATGTATTCATATGCCTTACGTTGTTCCTGTTATTTCATTAAATATAGTTATCTAAAAATGTGACAATAATAAACAATAAAACCAGTGTATAGACTTTTCTGTACATGCTGTACATATATAAATGACCCCCTGGGTCTCCCAGAGTAAACTTTTAACTTTCCATGTCTTTTACTGTGCATATGCTACTGGCATGTAGCCACCCACCCACCCAGTTGTACCTGAAATAAATGAAATTTATTCTGGTTCATTTAAGTAGAAAACTTGTAAAATACAAAGGTACTCACTTTGCTCATAAGGTTACTAAAACAAAGTGTTTTCTTAAATGGAGTTTTGTGGGGTTTTTTTCTCCTGCAGGACCGTGCACAATTTAATAAATTCTTACCTTGTATGTTCCTTTTGTTTTCCTTTGCAGATGGGGTTTATACAGATTAATGAAGACTTCATATTTATTGAGCCACTCAACCGCACTTTGGCTGTGACAGGACATGCACACAGGGTGTACAGACGAAAAAGATCCATAGAGGAGAAAATTTCTGAAGAGCCACCTTCTCAGAATCAGTACTGTGGTGTTGTTACAGGTAATACACAAATCGCGCTGAAAAATTGTAATGTGGCAAATATATTTTTAAGAAAAGTAGATAGTAGTTGAAGAAGAACCCTGACAAAAGCATGTCTGATTATTCTTGTAGCAGTACCCTACGATGAACTCCAAGGTGGCATGCTGAGGCTGCAGTTTCACTTGTCGGGAGAGGGAATTGTCCATTAGGAGTAGATGCTGCTTCCTAATATGCTTCTATATTTGAAAGCAGAAATCTTAAGGATTTTTTTAAATTCAACTTAATACTTAAAATCTATTTTCTGTCCCTGTCTGTCTTCAGAGCTGCTTAAATTGTACTATGTGCAATGCTTGTACTTAATTTTCTGTTTTAAAACACAGTTAAAGAGATCTTCCTGGTTTTGCTTAGTATTAAGTCTTGAACTTCCGAATGTGTCTGAATTGAAATAATTTTTATAAGTGTTTTTGTTCTATGAATGACACTTAGAAGATGTGTATGAAACAATCCTAAAGCATCTTCCTCAATGGCAGGTAGAACAAGTTGTTGAAGTAGAAGGGTTTCAGCGGAAGTTTGGCACATAGTGATGACTTCATAGTTTTCAGTGGAGGAGGGAAAAAATGGCTTTTGTGAAAGATGACTTTTTGTTTTTTCTGCTTCATCATCAGCTCTCATTCTTCAAAGGATTCTTCTCGGTCTTTTGACCTCAGCATGAGCTGAAGGTGTTTCTAATGTTGTTGTGAGAAATTATTTTTCTCCTGGGAAATAAACCAGAATGAGTGATTCTTAGACCAGATTTTAGGCATGTTTTTCATGTATAATTAAGATCCTGGCAAAATGCAAAGAAATTGCAGAAGTGCACTGACATGGTTAGGCACCTGGATTATATGACATTTGGGATGAGGCAGAAGGAACTAAGTTATTTCAAGTAGGAAAGGAAAGATAAAGGAAGGACGCAGCTGCAGTTTTCTGGTGCCTAAGGGTGAGAGGGGATGAAGCCAGACATTCCTTAGAGGTATGCCGTGGCAGACAACAGTTGTAACTTGTGGTCAAGAAGATTTCAATTTCCATAAGGAAAAAATCTCAGCAAGAATGCTTAGCACTGGAAGAGGTTGCCTAGAGAGGCTGTTGAGTCCACATCGTCAGGTATTTATAAAGCATGGCTGGAAATGGCTCTAAGAGAGTTGATTGGACTTTGACACTTGCACTGACTTGAGCAGCAGGTTGGACTGGATGCCCTCTCGAGGTCATTTTCAGCCCAAACTTTTCCAGGGCTGTCTGATCCTTCCTGAACATTTATACTGCTCGGTCCATTTTATATCGTTACAGAATAAACGTGGCAGGTTTTGTGGTGGGGTTTCTTTCCATTTTGGAAGTATTGCTTTTATAGTTAGGCATCCATCCAGAGCTTGAAACCAAAGATACATTAGCAAAGCAAGGCTCTTTTTGCAGTGGGATGAAATAAATGACACATAACTTCCTCCAGCTGGCTCTACGTTACTTTTCTAGGCATTGTATTACATTGACACTGCTTATCTGAAAGTGAAGTTTTCTATATTAGTAAAAGTTGTTCACATTAAGTAAAGCTGTTTATTCCTCCCTATTAGTGAAAAGTGAGTTAGAGTATGCATGCCTGCATGTGTATGGGAATGAGAAAGAGAAAATGAAAAGTATGCATGGTGTATCCACTGCAAAAGTGGGGGAGGAGTATCTGACATGTAGCAAACTGTTGTGGGTACGAAAGTGAGTAAAGATGCAAACTCCTCTGTAAGGACATTATCCTTCTGTGATGTTGATTATCAAACATCACCTCTAAAATGTGAAAGTCAGCTTATTCTTTTGTAATAATCTTACACTCAAAGCTCAGATTTGTTGTAAATAATCTGTCAACAGAGAATCAAATATCTGCCTGAAGGAAGTTTCGTTATATTTACTACCAGCATTGAAATTTCAAGAGTTCAAGCTGTGCATAACTGAGTAGCATCTTCTGACACAACATTATTGCCAGGGAGTTTAAATATCTGCAATTTCTAACTTATGCTGTTGTTCTAGCAAGACCAGTCCCTCACTCCACTGCTACAGGTTGTTTTACTACGAGGGACTGCAATAAGTTACATGCTTAAAATTTCTGTCTGTGCTGGGAGGAATTTGTTAGTGTGACATGAAGTTAGTTAATACTACCAAAATATTCATGCTACAGACACAGCCTTAAAGGTGAGTTGAAGCATCAAAAATAAGCCTTACAAAAATATTTGAGGATTCTAAGTCAAATAATAAGCTAAGTAAATCAATTAAACAAAAATAAAACAGCTGAGTTTGTGGCGCTCTGAGAAAGTCTCAGCTGCCTTTGCTAGAGGTGTAGCTGTGTGACATAGAGCAACTACAACCTTGGTGACACTGCAACTTCTCAGCAACGTGGTCGTATCTTACAACTGTATCTCTTGCTTCTACAGTACTTGTGTGTCAGAAGAGGGGACAGGTATTTCTGCTGCTGGTTTTGGTCCAAACTGGTCTCAAAGGCTGGCTACCTATCAAGTAAATGTGTATTGCCAGTGATGAATTGTAATTATCAGAAGGAATGAATGTCTGTGCTGGAGGTGCTGAAGGATCACTATTGGGAATAATAGCTTTTCATGGAGAACTAGCAGAGGCAATCAAAGAAGGTATTGTTTGTTGTCCGTTACCGTTGAGGGCTGGATTGAAAGTTGCTACACAGCCAAACTTGTTTGGAGAGAACAAAGAACTTGTTTTTGTGAATGGGGTGGTTTTCTTATTAATTAAGCGAGGAAAAGAATCATACTGACAGAAGCAGATGCTTTCTTGGTTGTTGACAGTGTGCGTGTATATCCTTTTGTTGAAAGAGTGTATGATTTATTTACTTATGTAAGCCAGTTGCACATACACATACCTTACACTCCACACCTGTCTTTAGCACGTGGCCCATGAAACGTTTCAAAGAAACCAATTCAGAAGTGTGTTACGCAAAAAATGTGAGAGAAGCAGTTGAAATTAGAGCAAAGGGCCACATTGGGAAGCTAAGATATTTTTCTTCTTCCTAATCTGAAGCACTTGTTCCAGGCTGAAGTTGTTTGTACAGTAAAGTGAACTCATGGTCAAGGCATGGGGCATGTTGGGAAAAAAGAAATCTCTTACCCAGGATATGAAAAATGTGAATTTCGAATCCCCTCTGAATTTGTGAGATTGGAAGACTCCTCTTCTACTACTTAGGTCTGGCAATGAACAATATACTGTCCTGAGCTACAAGTGTGCTTTTCCTCTTAGAACGATGTCATTTTGCAGGAAAAAGCCAGCTAAGTTTCACTGAATCAAAAGCAGTTGTTTTACTTTATGGGATGTAGACCAGGCAGTCAGCTGGGAGAGCTCTGTTGATTCTTGCTCTACAGCCCTTTTCTGTGTGATAGTCATGCAGTGAAATGTGCAAACAATCCAGGTCATGGATCTATGAGATTGCATCAGATGGAGACTGGTGCTACTTGAGATGTTCATTTCTACTCCAGAAAAAAGTTGTCACTCTGTAGGAAAGTATTTAAATCCCTACTCAAATTACAATGGAGGTATAGCTCATGTCTTCTTAAGCTCCTGAATATTCCCTGCGTAGGCAGAATGCTGCAATTTCCTTATGACTAGGTTACCCCCTGGGGAATGATGGTGTTTCCCCTGTAGTCTGGGCCTCATGTGCATATACTCAGGAAATGCGTTTGTGCCTGAGGACTTGAAGGTGTCCAGGAGTCTGGTCTGTAGTCAGACCCTCTTCTTAATGGCTCAGATATTTTATGTAACCTGTGGTTATAGTAGCTGGATTTTAATCTCTCTAAATTTTTTTAGGGTGAGGTTATTGTTTTGTTAGCATTCTTATTGTTTTCTCTTAATTGCCTATTTTATGTCAAATGTACTTGCTGCAGTATTTTTAGCCTTCTTGCTGGACTTACGCAGTGTTCCTAGCTTTCCTTTCACTCAACTGTGTTTAAGTAATATATGGATATGGAATCTTCTTATTTTCCATAGTTGCACAAAACAGAAGTCTTATTGCACAGAACCCTCCTGTAGAATTTATTTTTTATTTTGGCAATGTAATTAAATTTTGAAGATTAATTAGTGCATCTTTATTCTGACTTTTATCTTGTTAGCACATGCATTGTTGATGTAGCTGGGTTTTTTGTAGCACTTGTTATCTCTTACATACTTCGCCTTCAATAATGACCAGTTCTTTGTAATTTTTACTTATTTATGAGTATGTAAAGAAACAATTGTTTTTGCCTAAAGCCTGTTTTGCGTCTTATCTGGCAGCAAATGTGGCAGTTGTTTGAATACCAGTACTACCAAGATTACTAATTCCATTTATCTAAAGTTCTTAGAGAAGAGCTACAATTTTCAGATAAATGAGATCTCGTGATGGGGATTTCTGCCAGCAATTTGGAAAAGGTTGGGTGGCCAAGAACAGATTGTCCATTGGTTTGTTAATGGGAGAGATATCTAAGGCAAATGATGGGCAGACAGCTTGTCTACAGAGCTATATAGTCTTCTCATCCACTACAATCCCAAAAGACAGAGGTTTCAACAGTTCATGGGACCACAGTGTTCTTAGTGTTTAGCACAATGATGTCTTTTATTGTGGACTGACAGTTCTGAATAGAAATGCACTGCTGGCTATAACTTCTAGAGAGATGTGTTAAGAGACTCCTCTGTACATGCTAAGATTAAATTTAAAGTTTTCTATCACTAGCTGCTGTTTTTTACAAAGAAATGAACAGTGAATAACCTTTTGCTGGAAGCTGCACTGTGCCTAGGAGCAAGGGAGATTAACCAGGTGGCTTATAAGAGATCTTTTTAAACCCAAGTGAGTTTACTTTTTAGACTTAGATCTATAGCTTACCCTTGCAGCTTTAGATGTTTGTATGGTAAGCCATAACTATGTAGCTTATAGGAGGTGGGTTTTTTGGCACAAATACTAGCGCTAAGGTTTCATTAGAATTTATCCTCAAAAGAGCGATGAAAACATACATGATGTTTTATAAACTAGGCTGTAGATCCACGGTTAGCAAACATGAGTAAGGCTAGAGTGTAGCAGAAGTTATAAGGCTAAGCAAGTGTCTGAAGGATCAAAATAAGAACTTTAATTTTAGATAGCCTGGATTTATAAGCTCTTTCTACTTCTACGAAATCAAATGCCAAGCATTTATGTCTGGAGAATACATGCTTTTTTCTTTTAGTAAATGTGTTAGTAAGTCTTACACTGTCTCCAGTTGTAGGGGGATCAGTAAGACCTTCTCAGATGTAGTGGGATGGACTAAATCATTCACATACATAATCTTCTATGAATGATACAGAGAGACATAGACAACATTTTTTAAGCTTGCATAATTTATGTGTTGCATTGAAAAATATATCTCTACATTATATTTACATAAAACCTATATTAAACATATATTTAAATCACAGGCACCTCTTCCACTGGTATTTTATATTATAAGTTTAATTTCTGAGTTAATTGACTTTGTGAGTTCGTTTTTAGCACTTTCCTGAAGAGTGACTTATTTTTTGGAGAGTGGTCACGTAATATAAAATGCACTGCAGGAACTTTCCTATTGAAGATGAGATTGATTAATTGCAAAACATTTCCTCAAAATTTCTGAATATTTGATTGTTTCCAGAACATAATTGTCATTTCAAACATCACATTTTTTGGTAAAGGAAGCCTGATATTCCATTGTGGATGCTGGGAAAAACTTCATTTGGTTTTAACAAGATCAGTCCCTGCAGTTTTACATCCGCTCAAGAGTATCTAACAGAATTTGGCTGTTACAACAAGGAGTTTAATTTTGCATTTTGTTTTAAATTAGATTATTTAAAATGGCATTGCTAACTGCTGTCTGTAAATCTGACCACCTTCTGGCTTGAACAGTTTCTTTGTAATTGGGTGGGGGGGTTTATTGTATATCATAGTGGTAATGGGAATTTTGTTGGGTTTCTGGAGGGGAAACTTAAAATTAACACCACCAGTAACCTCAACCATACCATAAATGTAACATGTTTTCAATTTGTAGCTTTCTGTAGATTTGGAGGCCAGTTTCCAGGGTTTGGTTTTGTTACTTCGCTTCAGCTGCTCATAATGACAGCAGCGCTGAATTTGAAGTCATGTCAGCAAAAATTCACTTTTTTGTTTCTAACAAACCTATATAATTCTCTGTCATTCATCTGAAATATTCTTTCCTCTTCGCAAATCATGGAATCGTTGCATGTATTTACCTAATACGTGATTTTGTGGCAAATCTGTATTTGTTGTCTTGTATGATAAGATACAATTACATCAAGATATTTTCTCTGTGATTTATGAAGACGGACCACCAACAATTCTGCAATGTCAGTGAGGCTATTTTTCCTTCAGACCCAACATGAGTTGAGTTTTCTCCCACAAACCAGAGTGAGACACATATTCTTTTTATAAATATGTTAGGTGAAAGGATGCAAATAATCTTTCTGACTTTATTTGAAAAGATGGATAAAATTTCTGTTTCCTTGGTATGAGCTAATATTTATACTTAGTATAGACCTTCAGTATGTGCCTTAGCGTAGGCAGAGGCAAATAAGCATATGTATATTAAAATCCATAGCTATTACTTTCCACACAATGAGCGTTATAACATAGCGAAGGGTAACAAATCCTAAAAAGTACTGCAGGGGTAGTTTGAAGGATGACTTTCTCAAGTGCTGTTTTGGTTTACAGATAAAAGAAAATCCAAGAATCAAAAGGTGTCAGAAGGTGGAAGAGGAAAGCGATACTCTTACAAGTTACCTCAGGAGTACAACATAGAAACTGTTGTGGTGGCAGATCCAGCAATGGTTTCATATCATGGAACAGATGCTGCCAGGAGATTTATTCTCACCATCTTAAACATGGTAGGAAATTTAAAACCAATTTTGATGTTTTGCCAACTGTTCATGCACAGCAGGCTTGTTTCATTGCTCCTTCTAATGATTCTGACTGAACACCTGTAAGGGACAGTTAGTACATGACCATCAGCAGGCTGACAAGAATTAGTCCATATGTTTTGCAGCAGAAAACCATGGTGCTGCAGGCTTATCTGTACTGTCTGGTCATACCTCTCAGGGAAGCGTGGAAGTGAGAGAACAGGATGACTTTTTGGTTAGAAGCCCATGGTGTTGTTGGGAAGGTTGGGATATTGGATAGTTTCTGGTGAATTATGCTTGTTAAGAAGACATGGCGTTTTCATTTCATGACAATTTCCTCTTCCAGGAAGAGGATTTTGTGATCAATGGTGGTAGAAAAAAAAGGAAAGAGTGATGGACTTGGACAATTACATTCCCTTCCAGCTCTATCTGGAGCTGTTGTGCACTCATTTGGTGCACAAAACAGTGAAAAATAGCATCTGTAATATACAAGGAAAGATTGTTCCAAAGAAGGAGCATAGGCTGAACAATTAATACAAGCTTTAACTATTCAGAAGGATAGGAAGAATTAGAGAATTAGAGGTTGGTCCACGATCATGAATTTAACTGAATAGGAATTTTAGTGTGAACAGTATTAAATATGTGGAGATGTAAATATGTAAATATTTGGAGAAACAGGGCACAATTTATAAAATGGTCATGGCCATTGAGAGGAAAATGTCTATTTTTATGTTCGCAGAGTGAATATTACCTAAGCTCTGTTTTCCCTTAAGAAGACCAGCATAGTACATTATCTTAATGTTCTGTTCGAATGATGGAAAATAAAACAGTCCTAGTAGAATATGAGAGTTTTGAGGTTCTTTGGGGTTCTGTTGTTTTTAGCATACAGTGTTCTGTTATTTTTAGTGTATATGCAATACAAGTTCATATTTTTATTTGTTGGTTTTTTCTGTCTTAGGTTTTTAATCTTTTCCAACACAAGAGTCTTGGACTACAAGTAAATCTTCGGGTGACTAAGCTTGTCCTCCTTCATGAGACTCCAGTAAGTATTTATGATGTTTGTCTTAGCCTGTAGAGGGTAATGCTATTTAGCTTCTTGTACCACAAAAGCTTGCAATATTCATGAACTTTAATGGCTAAAAAGATTTGTCAGTTAGCTTTTGTATATTATTTAGTGTTTTGCACTGATGAGCAGCCACAGTAAAGTTAACCTTCTCCTAATTTATGTGCTGCATGTATTGAAACTTTTCTGTACTTGCAATTAAAAGTCAATCAAAGTTTCTATGTGGAAATCAGGTAGATCTTAAGAAAATCTGCTTCTGCTGTGCGTTTTGTGCCTTCACATATCTCAATAGAAAAATAATCTCCTTTAAGCCAAATGGATAGTAGAAGGAGGACTGATGTTCTCTGTTGGCCAATCCCTAGACAAACAAAAGCTGATATAGCACTTAGTTCATAAGGAAATGGGATTCCCTTAGTGATAGTTCTAATTTAAAATATTATTATTTTAATTTTCCAGTGACTATGATAATTTTCCAGTGAATAAGTATTTCTTTCTCCAGTTCCTCTCAGTAGTTGGAGTAATCTCATTTCATGTTCAAATTCTGAATCTTAGCGTCATTATACTTTTCCTCACTGTGGATAATGAAAAATCAGCAAATAAATAAGACAAGAGTTTGAGTGAACAGATGCATGTACACTGTCAACGCGCTGTCTTCATTTGTGTCTTTAACATGAGAAAAAGGTGGTCTCTGCTCCTGAAGTTTGAGTTGTTTTGCTGTGGATATATTATGTCATAAAAAGCAGAATATTTTTAGTAACTCAGTCAAAAAAGGTTCTGAATTCTGTTTACAGAATCCTATTTTTATTAAAAAGAATTGTTTTTTATTTCCAGGCAGATATGTATATTGGACATCATGGGGAAAAAATGCTGGAAAGCTTTTGTAAATGGCAACATGAAGAATTTGGCAAGAAGAATGACATACACTTAGAAATGTCGACAAGCTGGGGAGAGGACATGTCTTCAGTTGATGCAGCCATACTGATCACAAGGTAAAGCAGTGAAAGATGAGCATTTAAAAATAGGCATAACCCCAGTGTGAACAGAGATCAAAGTAGATGGCCAACACAGTAAGAATTTAGTTTGCAATGAGGAAAGGAGCATTTTGAGGCGTCTTGATCTCAGAAGGTGTCGGTAGAGGTTGGTAGAGGTGGTGCAGAAAGCAGTATTTCCCAGGTGGTAATGTGGAGATATCTTCAGCTGCTAGTGCCATTTTTGAGGTGGAGCTTGGACTGGATAACCCTCAGTGCTCCCTTCTAAAGAAAATTCCTGTGATTTGCTGTTGTGGAATACCACTGTGCAATCCCATGCTGGTCAGTGATGTGGTATCCTAAAACCATGTGTAAGCTTTACACTTACATGACAGAGCACTATCACTTGGAGCTTAATGCATTTTTCTTTTAGATTAGTTACATTCTGATTACTCCAATATCTATAGTGCATTTCAATTTTCTGAAGCGGAAAAATGCTTCTCTAAATTTTCCTGTTTTGCAGGGCTGGTCACTTATGGAAAGCAGGAAATTTAGAAATTTAGCTGTGGCAACAGCTTTGTTGCCATTTTTACTGTTCAGTCCCTCATCTTTTCTTAGAAAAACCCACACTTTTTACTGTATGTCATCCTCCTCTATTTAATGTGTATGGCAGTTTTATGAATAGCTGGGGCTTTGAGGGGGCAGATTAGTTTTTGTTACACATTAACACATTGGCTAAGCAGTAGCTAAGCTTCTTACGGGCTCTCTTCATCTCTGGTGGAAGACATGAGAAATAATGTTGTCTGCAGCAAATTTTCATTATCTCGTCAGAAAACATACTTGGAGTAACAGACTAGAAATAAATTTTGCAGATTAAGACCTCAAACTGATTTTAATAGTAGTGAGTGCATTGCAGGGCAGGGGGACAGGGGGGAAGTCTAGATGGAGAAGAAAAGAAGCAAGCAGTAGGGAAGAGTAAACTTGGGCCAAGGCGTAAAGGATACCCGAGTATCATACGTGGCATTGCGTTAATCAGGATGGCTAAAGGGGAGTAGACTTCCTTACATCTAGATGTTCCTTGTGACTCTTCAAGGATAATGAGCAATAGCATTCTGCCTGTTTGCTGGAAGCCTTATCCCTGGGCTCTCTTATTTGAGACAGCTGAGGCAGCCAGCAGTATCTGCAATAGCAGCAGCAGTTTGAGTGAGTTATCAGATGCTTCAAGCCTGTATCGCCAGGAGAGTGATCCTAAGGCTGCATTCTTTAGCTTGTGAGGTGTGTCTCATGAGTGGCAAGATGCTATAAAATAAATAAAGCATGTGACACCTTTTTCCTCTCATTTTTTCATCTCCAGTTTAATGAACCTTTTTGGGAAGAGGCAGAGGCATTCTGAACTGATGCAAGAGGTGCTAGTTAAGTTGACGAGAGTCAGTGGTCTGGAGATATCTTCAGCTGTCAGTGCTTTTGGCCACACAGCTTTTAGGATTTAATGCAGCATTTCTGAGAGTCTTGGTGGATGACAAGTTGACCATGGGCTGACAGTGTACCCTTGTGGCCTGGAGGACCAATGGGAACCTGGGATGCATTGGGAAGAATGTGGTCAGCAGGTTGAGGAAGGTGATCCTCCCCCTTCTATTTGCCCATATCTGGGGTACTGTGTTCAATTCTGGGCTCTTCAGTGCAAGAAAGACAAGGAACTACTGCAGAGGGTCCAGCAGAAGCCACAGAGGTGATTTGGGATCTGGAGCATCTCTCTTATGGGGAGAGACTGCAGGAGCTGGGCCTGTTCAGTCTGGAGAACAGAAGACTGAGAAGGGATCTCATTAGTGAATATAAGTATCTCAAGGGTGGGTTTCAAGGGG